>ML785536.1:117809-154897 GCA_009831015.1 Picea engelmannii | reverse complement strand
AAAATTGAATTATGGGATATTATGAGATCTATTTCTAACTTGAAAACTTTGATGTTAAGTTGTTGGTACACGGATACCGAATTGAAATGATGATTGTATGCAATTACATGATGATAATGCATAGAAATGTATGAGTTTTTGTTACAGACTAATCTGCAGGTTATGGGCTATGAACTAGCCAAGGGATAATGATGATAAAAGTGGATGTCATGACCACTAGCCGAGAAACATTATGGTATGAATATTTGTTTGTGAAATTATATTGGTTTGGATGCATTGCTATGATATGTGGACCAGTGCAGGATTCCAGGTGATGAGACTGCCCAAAACCGAATAAACAATGACAAAACTCCCAGCAACACAGTGCCACTGTATGTTCCATTATAGGGTGTGGGCCCTAGTTATGATTAGGAGGGGTGGAGGCATTTCCCACCGTGTATCCTCCGAAACCTGAAGTCATGGGAGGACGATGTTAGCTCACGCTCCCCTAGACATGTGATGATGACTGTCAGTTGCCTGCTGGGGAAACTTGGTCGAGATAGTGACACTTCTGCTTACGGGTTCTATTTGGAGTTAGGTCAATATAGTTGACGCTCCAAGATAGTCCAACAGAGGTAGGATAGGAATGGAGATGGAAGGAAGTTAGGGAAGAAGGATGAGTATAAATAGTTGAGAAAGTATGGAGATTTGTCTTATGGTGGAATTTATTGTTTTTCCCTTCTAAAAAGAAAATGTGTATATATGAATATTCGTAATTACGTAACTAAACCACAGTTGTCTAAATAAAATTATTGAACTAGATAATTGTAATTAAAGGATTTCGCAAACATTTGATTGGTTCATTATCTTTTATAAAAGACTAGTCTTGTTGATTGGATTGGATGCATACATAAATTACTATAAGGGTGATAGTTATTGATTATTAGTACATGCACGAGACTTGTATGTACTAGCTACACATGCATTTCTTGTACATGTACACTAGTATGTATGAGTTTTCTTGGCTTACTTACTAATAGTGTCAGTTAATTGTCATGAATGTGTGAACCATGTTTCTTTTCCTTTGTATCATGAGATACCTTAACTTCGGGACGAAGTTTCATGAAGGGTGGGTGTATGTAACAACCCTAGTTAAATAGATGCATAGGGATTATTAAGTAAAATTAATTAGATAATTAATTGTCCTAATATGGTTTTAGTTAAACAATGATTAGTATTAATAATATTATTTATTTATTTATTGTTTATAACTTTTGATTGATTAATTAATTAATTAATTGATTACCTAACACATTCAATGATTTGGGTAATAAATTAAGGGGCTTAATAACTTTAATTTAATCCTTATGAAACTTTACGTATGGCAGGTTAAGGATAAGATAATAAAGGAGGGGATAGGGTAATAAAGGAGGGGATAAGGTAATTAATGGAGGGGAGGAGAGTCGATGAAGGGGAAGATATGACGGGGGAAGAGTCCTACGGGAGGGGATTATGAGAATTTGGGGGGAGGAAGAATTATTGGAGAGGAGAAGACTGTCGTTCTGGTTGGATATTTTCTGGTTTTTGTTGTTGGGTTCTGGAGTTTTGGTGAACCATTGCAGGGGGCACCGGGTTGCTAGGGGTTTTGGGCACGGGAGCCAGGATTCCTTACGGTATCCTGGAGCTAGGGAGCCGGACAGGCTACTCCTAGCTGGCTGGGTGGTTAGTCAGTTTTGGGCAGAGTTTAGCACAGTTTCAACTTCATCTTGAACAAGCAAAGATCAGGGTTAGCATCAGGAAGAGGTATTTTATTTATGAATTTTCTGAGTTATGTGATGACTATATAAATTATTAGCATGTTGTTCATAAAATTTAATTCATGTTGTGGATAAATTAAATTTTCTGTTGAAAATTCTATGCTTATACGATGATTATTGAACTACTTAGGCATTGAAAGAAATTTATGTTTAATTGTATGAATTTTTTTTAGGCTTACAAAAATTTAGGTTCCTACAGTTTTCATAAGACACAAAGGAAAGATTTCTAGAGTCTTTAGTTATTACATCCTATCTATCATTATAGATGCAGTGTTGTTGATGATTGAAATTTTTCAAGATCTCAACAACAACGTCATAAGGATAAATCCACCTGCGTTTTTAAAGAGGTGGTGCTCCTCTATAATTATATTACTAAAATTATGAAAATATAGTTTTAACAAAGAATATAATCACAATAAGAAAATTTCCTAAGAAAAGGACTAGGAACTTGTCCAAGAAATAAATAATATATTTACAATATTATACATAAATAAAGGAAATAATATATTAGATTATCATGTTTCTCACATCCATCACAATATATGCAAGATTGGTCATATCATAAGACAGAAAAGATATAAGACCAATATGCATAGAACTTTAGATGAGTATTGCATTTAAAACTGAAAAAGATTATGATGAGCACACTCCAAAAATCTCATACTCAAAAATCTCAAAGTCTGAGAAATCATTAGAGCTATGCCTCGAAATAGTTCTCTAGGGAAATCAAAAATAAATGTCTAGTTTGATAATGAATTGTAAAGTGTTCAATAAAATAAAAGGCGTTTTCCAAATGGACTAGGATTGGGCTCCCATGGACCTCTAAAAGGAAGACATAGATCTGGAAGAAAAGAGAGAAACAATTAGAAATCGGGTATGATTTTTCATTGAATAAATAGACATGATCTGGATGATTTCTAAATGATAAGTAAGGAGGATGAGAAAATATGAAAATGACCACTTGAATTACAGTGATGGATTCTCTCGATGTCTCATTTGTTAGATGGAATGTCTTTTATATTTTCTTTAGTTGGGACTACCTGATCGGTTGTAACTGCTTTTCCCTGATCTGATTATGTTATTTTGATTAAAGCATTCTGAAGCCAATTCTCAATGTATTCTCTCATGGGTGCAACCATTATCTCCTATCTAACTTTGATATTAAATAATTCTTTTTCAATATATTTAAACTCCATTGTGAGTTGGTGGAGGGTATCTTCGATATCATCATTCTTGTTTACATAACGAACAATCCACCCCTCTACTTCTGTCTCAGAGTACTAAGTCAAGTCATTAAACATTTATACCTGAGATTTTTAGGGAGTCCAACTTTTCCTTCATTTGTTCTTTGGATAGAAGTATTGATTTCATGATTAATGTGGGTCCTTCACGTCTTCAGTTGACCCAACTAATTTTAAATAAACTAACTTTAAGAATAATTCACCTCTTTTTGAACTAATGGCATCACATTACACTAACATTTCTTTTAAACTTTTAATTCTCTTAACCCAACATGATTTTAATTACCTTAAATAGAGTGTTGAAGGAAAATCCTCCTCCTTTCGCCAAGTTTCAGTAAGGCTTGAAACCCTTGCGTTGAAAGTAGCGACAACTCTTTTATATAATTCTTCATCATTTTCCAAGTCTGCTTGGAGATATTGCCTGAAATGTGTGATCCTCGAACCCAAAGAGAATGAGTTGGTTTCCAACTTCCAAGTTCCAAATATCAAAGATATTTTTTTCTGGATGTTCCCACCAACTTATTTCCTCACGGTGGCTAATAAAATTGACATTCCATTCAATATCAAGATTGACTCTAGTCTATCTTCCAAAGTATTCAATGGTTGTATATTGGTGATGGGACTCGCAAACAAAGGTGGTGGCATCAAGGCGCTTTCTAATTTTCTTACTTTTTCCTTCAAAATTGCATTCTCATTTTCTAATTATCCAATTGAAGATTTCAAGGCTTCCCCTGTGGCCTCATGGAATTCCATGACTTTAGAGGGTGGAACCCCCTAAAAATCAAGTTTTGAATTTCACTTCTCGTGAATTTTCTTATTCTTTGAATTTAATTTTGCAGTGATTAATTTTTTTGAGTTTCTATTGAATACAACACAATGTAGAGTAAGAGACACTTCTTTAGATACAATCAACTCTTGGGTACTAGAGCCAATTCTCTTGTGAATGTTATTATGTCAAGTAGTCTTTGTTTATGACCTCCAACCTTTATCTCTTCAACATTCATGTCAAGCTCCATATATTCTGGACCAATTTTATTTTTAGGCATTGATTCATCTTCCCCTTATTTGTTTGCATGTCTTTTTAATTTACAAGCAATTGGGAGTGTGTGTGACTTATCAATATTTATGTTCGAAGGGTTTTAGTCTCCTCCACATCAGAATTATCAATTGAATATTTTTTGTTCTTAGATTGGATTTTTTGGTTTTCCTTTGGTTGAAATATTTTTTTGGGAAATGTTTGAGGACTGAGAACCTCTTTGATTTGTAACATGTCCTTGTTGTCTATGATGGTCATTGGTATTGACCACAATCTCAACATCATTTTCCCTTTTTAACAGAAATCCCTTGAATATTTTGATTTTCATCTTCTCCTTCTCCAAATAAAACTATCTTGGAAAATTCCATGGTGTATCCCACTGATGTCATGCGGGTAATGAATAGTTGGTTAGGCTCGAAAACCTTGTTCCCATTAGCTTGCTTGAGGTTATATAAATCAAAATAAGTTGAATTTTAATCTAAATGGGTAATACTTTTCATGGTAATTTCCCCAATCTTCCTTGGTAATGGGATAAATTGTTTTTTCCTTTTTTCATTAAAAAGGAGTGACCAAAACTTCTATTGTTTACATACTTCAACTATGAACAATTGTTACGAGGAAAATATCTCTATGGCTAGGGGTAAACCACAAAAGATGGAAATGACTGTAGAAATCAACTCTAATCTCATAAATGATATATAAAAAAATATGTTAGAAAGAAAAGATAAAAGGCCTACCTCGTTCGGACGTTCAATGAAGTCCATCATTGAGCACTCAACTCAAATCAATACACCTACAACTTGTCCTCAACAACCAAGAAACAAAAGCATATGGTGATAATATATAATGTTAGCACATTGAATAGAAATTCAAATATTTGCAAGATATTAATTGGATGAGAAAAGAGTATTTCTATTAAAATGTAATTAGCAGAAGTGAATGAATTACAAACTTTCATTCTAGCACGTTTCAGAACCGAGAAACTAAGTCCCTTCCAGCTGGGCCTCCACCACTTCAATCATCCACCAAAGCCAAGCTCATATAAGAGAGACAATGAGGTTCTCAATCAAGTAGGGAAGAGCTTGGGGGCTGAACAATGTATTTAGACTTAAAAGGACAAAGGGATGCAAACTCAATATGAAGTGAATAATTTCTCCAGAGTAACTTTTCTCTCAAAGTTGAATTCTTCTTCTCTTTTTACATAGCTCAAATTTGGCCCATTTATAGCCTTCAAGTGGAACTGAAGAGCCGAGTCAGAACGTTTCCAATATATGGAAGGTCGAGGATCATGGATCTCGTGACGTGACATGGAACCCCGACACCATTTTTTAATTTTGAGCACAAAACCTCATGTACACGGGTTGTAATGGTGCAACTTGTGTATACGCATGTTGTACAATAGGTAGGGCATGTATATGCGAGAAAATAATGTTTTTATCTATGGGATTTATAAAAATGGGCTTCAAGTCTACATAGGGAAATGGAATAAGGCCTTCTGAGAAAATTGCATAGGGTGAGGAAAATCTTACTATAACAAATTCCCCCTAATGTGTGAGGTTGAAGGAGTATCTGTGATGGTCAAAATACTATATAATACCCAGAAGTGGAGTAATGGAGACCCTATTGGACGAACTAGTTGCTCATCATAATATTACAATCTATATTGACTTTGCACACATGGATGGAAATTAAATTACACTGCAGATCCATGTGAAAATATACCAAACAATTGTCCATGGCCATGAATAGGCAATACAAAGGTGGCTACATGCTAGAGGCTATCATAGTCACAAACAAGTCCCAGTAAAACTAGTCTCAAAATCAATCTGAAGATATATGTATACAATGGAGTACAATCTGATATCCCATGGTCACTGAAGTCACATAGGTACTGGTCCAATGAAAGATAGTAACAACTCAGAAAAGTTTTGACTATGAACTAATGTATTCAAATCTTCTACACAATCTACCAAAGGTGTAAGTCTACATCATGTGATTAAAGGAGTTGAGGTCGAACACGATGAGACATCGTTTGATTACCGGTCATTAAGGTATACCGTTAACAAACGAGAGACAACCTACCGATAATGAAAGTAGGTATCAAGGCAACGAGTACATTCTTACAAGTGTGAATAAAGGTCTCAGGGTCAAATACTTGAAGAATCCATTGATCAGGAGACATTGATGTATTCCCAACTGTTGATGGCGGGAGAACCTGACACTAATCACTAAAAGACTTGAGGTACTCATAGGACTCTAGGTCTCATTTCCAGAATAGATGTGTTGAATTTGATGGAAGGAGACCCTCTAAAAGGAAAGCATTGAGGCATCTCTCATCATTCATCATGAGGTATAAATAAGGAGCTTGATGATTTGGAAAAAATCGGACGAAGAACATGTTCACGAACCAACGACCCTGTGCGTCTTTCGCGTGTATCAGATGAAAGAAGTACATGAAAAAGACCTTCTGAATAACATCCAATAAGGAAAATTGCTGACAAAGGCAAGGAAACCACCAATAAGGATAGTGGAATCCAAGACACTACATGAATCGCAATGTGTGAATAGATGTCTTACCATCGAACACAAGGGAAACCACCCACTCAGCGACCAATGATGAAAAGTCAAATGTTGGGTTCAAGGTTACCTACCAATGATGAAAGTAGGACCAAGGTGCACGATAGGACTACAGCTTCGTGTAACTCTGAGACACACTAAGGGTATGGCCGACATGCAAATTCAAGAGTTATGAGGAATAGCCAACACAGTTTGATAGAAATCCTTTGAACAAGAGAATGAGACATATGGAAGACTCTGGCAGCATAGACTCAATGATGAAACTTTGAGATGTAGAAGGCATCCATCAAACTCCCCATAGGGATTGGAAGAGTAACTGGTCAGGGGAGTAAACTATCTATAACAATCTCAGCTTCCTAAGGTCACGCTAAACCCAAAATTTTGATGACAAGTGGGCTCAAAATGTTTTTTCTTTATTCAAAGGTGACACGACTACTGCCAATATAAGATAATATTCCTTTCCCACCCATATTTTTTGGGTTTTTCATAGTCAAATGAATGCTATGACATAGAGGAGGAAATGAGTGTCGCAAGTAATCAATCTAGTTCCAGGATTGGAACATACCTATGCTCAATGCAAGGAGGTGCATGCGGGAGATGGAAACTCGAGGGAATGTTTCCTCTTGGGTATAGGGTGTCAAGATGCAAAGGATATAAACAAGGCTCTGCTGGCTGATGATGCAAAATTTTGAGGTGAAAGGATTATAACGCAAAAGAGAGAACTGACAGTAGGCTTAATAATGCAAGCAAGAGAATGAGATGCAATTACAACTTAACGCCAAAAAATGTCCTTTTTCATAATCTTAGTCTACTTGGTTCAAAAAGGGGATAAACTTGCACCAAATAGAAATCCTTTCAAATCCAATTTACAAGTGTGAAAGAGACAATTTCACTCGGCAATATTTTCGCTTTTTGAGACAGTCGGAAAAGAGCTTAAATCAGACTTTAGACCTTTCAAATCCAATTAACGAGTGTGAAAGAGACAAATTCACTCGACAATCTTTTCTCTTTTTAACAGAGTCAAAAAAGATCTTAAATTAGACTCGTTGAGGGTTTCTAGGTGGCATGTCATGGGNAGGCTCCTGTGTAGGATTTCTGTGAAAGGTCAACAACTTACGAATAGTTGACACAAGCTTGGGAAAACCCAAAGCTTTCCAAGTCGAGGAGGATAAAGTGTTAGCAGAGGTTACCTTCTCAATGATATATCAGAGAACGCCTCTTATCTGAAAAGGCATAAGAGAAAGAATTTGATACCCCACAAGACCATCTCAGTCAAAGGGAAATTCTTCAGGACTTGGAGGGAGAGTACTCAGGGAGAGTAAAACTCTCTCTTGTTCATAAGGTACCTGGCTAGAAATGTTAATGACATGGTCAAAATATGTCTCACTCCTCAAAATAGGAGTAGGGTCGGGTGTTGATTGCATCGACATGACGATCGTGTCAATCAAGGGAGAAACAGAGTGTTGGGAAACCAAAGACAACTCTGAACCTGAAGGGTTATCAGATAAGGACTGCACTTCCTCTACTATGATAATAGTAGGACACAAGTGGGTTAACTGACATCCTTTGCAAATCATACAAAGAAAATTGGACTTACGCCCTAGACATCGAGGTTTCTCAATCGTATGAATGCCCCCAAAGTTATTCACAATGGCTGGCGACATTCTCTCAATATGACTCATGGAGGGTGGTGGTTCATCCCCCACATGATGTACAAAGGTTGGTGATGATTCTCCAACATGGCTGACCAGAGTTAGAGATATGATTTCATTATGACTCATGGCAACTAGAGTGGTGCCCCCAACATGACTTGCAGTGTCTGGTTGCTGGTATTCAACATGGCTTGCAAAGGTTGTCGACCAATCTCCAACATGACTAGCATAGGTTGGTGATGGAATTTCAGTATGACTTGTAGTGACTGGACTGGTGGCGGCGGTTAGCTGCGGCATTTGACATCAAGGTCCTGGAAAAAACTTGTTTTGAGAAATTGTAGGCCAAGAAGGATCTTGGTTTACACCCTGCCTATAAAGGTAGTATCCTCCATTTAATTGATCCGTAGAGGTTTATGCAGGCATCATAAGAGAAATAGATGTCTGCGAAGAGAAAAAGATGTGATATGGGTTATTTAGGTGAGGATATAGAATACCCCCATACAAATGGGTTCTGTGAAGGGGGTAACCTGTACCATAAAAATGATTCCCTTCATATGAAATACCATAGGACAGATGGAGGCCCGCCATAGGAAGATTGTTCGTAGGAATTGGTATGGTAGACGAAGGATATATTGATGGGGTGTGATAAGTGGAATAACCACCCATTTGAGCACTCACTCCCGGAAGGATGAAGCTAGGATTGGATCCGTAATAAGGGAGATTCCAACCTCCCACAGTAAGATTCAGTTGAGGGATATGACTCCTATCAAATGAATATGTAGACAACAGAGCCATAGTGCCCCCAGATCCAAAACTAGGATTCATGTAAGCAGGCGAGGGAGAGGATGGAAAGGGTGAAGGCATGTTTGGCATATCAAGAGGAAACTTATTAGAGACCCAAGGCATTGGCTGACTATCATAATTTTGCATACCATTATGAAACGCAGACAGATTCTTCCCCATGAAATGAGTGAATGCCATGGGGAAGGTAGCGCTAAATGAGGGAGCCAAAGGGACTCCAGTATCCATGATAATGACAACTCACGACGCAATACAAGATATTAAGGTCAACTAATTATCAAAGAGCACACCAAAATAAGATTAAAAAAAGGCCAATATGCACACAAACAAGACAAAGTGGCTGAAAGGGCCTCCCTCCCTAAAGTAGGCATGTCTCACCCAAGAGGGGCCTGAGACTCCCTGCTAAAGATCAGAGGCAACAAAATCAATTATAAGGGCCCTCGTGGGCTTAACAACCAGTCAGTCAGATCCCCCTGGAGAGGTAATCCTCCATAAAGGTTTTCTATTTTCTTACCCTTATCTGACCCAGGGTACCTGCAGAATAACCCCTGCAAGTAACCTATGTGGTACCTATGTCAAGCAACTAAGAAATCACGATATAACTGATGCGCAGGCGAACAGTCGTAAGTTAGGTCCACCGTATGGGCAGGGTAACAAATCCCAAAACCTCAAAAGAACCGCCTCTCATGGAGTTAAAGGTACCATCAAGATCCCCATATATGAATAGATCCCCACAAATATATTTGACGCTAAGAAGGTATTAGGGGGATATCCCCTCAACCAACCTCATGCGACCTCGTGTTTAACTCTGGTGTAAGCGAAGCCTCTTGACGTCACCAATTATACAATGGATTTCTCCACTCCCTTAGTCAGACACATATGTTGATTTAATCTCATTGAAGAAGTTTACTCACAAAATCCTATTCCAAGGCACTAAATCCTAAGCTAGTTTGTGCACCCTAGAAAATAAATTTGTTACTAATAAATTTTAAATTGTAAGCGTTAATTTTAGTGGCCTTGTTTACTAAAAAAGGTGTGGTCATGAAACTAATGATGTTATGACTTAGCAAGTAAAATAAATGAATATGAATAAAATGAAAAGTCCTAACTTCAATTCCCAATAAATGATATGCTTCTCAAAATTAAATTTTGAATTTAGTTCTGCAATTCTAAATAAGATGCAATATTTCTTTGCATGTACTAAGATCAATGATAAGGACTCAAAAGATCAAATTTCAACAATGTAAAATGCCTAATATTTTTGTATTTTCAATATAAAAGAATGAAAATGCAAGGACTGAACAATAACTTGATATAAAGACTCTATTGTATGTAAACAGAGAAAAACCAAGTAGGATATCAAGAAGAAAACACCCAGCCCAAGATGAAAGGACAATCAAATGAAAAGGATGATGAGAAAGGCATTTCCCAAAAATTCAACCAAAGAAAGGTTTCAATCATTCCACAGACACTTAACAGTCATAACAAAGACCCAAGAAGACTCAGCAACCATCAAAACTTACCTAGCAAACATCAAACCCAAAAACCAAGAAGAAAGGGATGATGTACGCGACTGTTAAGGAGAAAAGCGTGTATATACACCTCTTGCAGAAGGACATAACAGGTATGTACGCGACTGTCAGATAAAAGCTCGCGTATATGTGTTAAAATAAAGACAGACTAAGGAGAAGGATAATAAACTCAAACTCATAATGAACAGAGGTTGTCAAGCAGTCAAATGACAAGAAAGTCAATATAAATGAGAGAAATCAAAGGAGAAAAAAACTCCAAACCCCGAAAAAGAAGATTATATCCCCAATATGTTCGCCAATTCTATTACGAGGAAAATCTCTCTATGGCTAGGGGTAAACCACAACATACAGAAATGACTGCAGAAATCAACTCTAATATCGGATATGATATATAAAAAAATATGCTAGCAATACAAGATAAAAGGCCTACCTCGTCTGGACGTTCGATGAAGTCCACCGTTGAGCACTTGACTTAAAGAAATACACTTGCAAGTTGTCCTCAACAACCAAGAAACGCAAGCATATGGTGATAATATATAATGTTAGCACATTCAATAGCATAATCTATCAACATCCATAACAAATTCTCTCATGGAATAACAATTCAAATATTTTCAAGATATTAATTGGACGAGAAAAGAGTATTTCTATTAGAATGTAATCAACAGAAGTGAATGAATTACAAACTTCTGTGTTGGCACGGTTCAGAACCGAGAAACTAAGTCCCTTCCAGCTGGGCCTCCACCACTTTAATCCTCCACCAAAGGAAAACTCATATAAGAGAGACAATCAGGTTCTCAATCAAGTATGGAAGATCTTGGGGGCTGAACAATGTGTTCAGACTTAAAAGCACAAAGGGATGTAGACTCAATATGAAGTGAATAATTTCTCCAAAGTAAATTTTCTCTCATAGTTGAATTCTTCTCCTCTTTTTCCATAGCTCGGATTTGGCCCATTTATAGCCTTCAAGTGGAACTAAAGGGTTAATTCAGAACATTTACAGTATATGGAAGGTCAAGGATCATGGATCTCATGACGTGGCATGGAAACACGACACCATTTTTTAATTTTGAGCACAAAACCCGATGTACGTGGGTTGTAGTGGTGCAACCTACGTATACGCATGTTGTACAATAGGTAGGGCGCTTATATGTGGAAAAATAATGTTTTTAGCTCTGGGATTTGAAAAAAGGGACTTCAAGTCTACATAGGGAAATGGAATAAGGCCTTCTGATAAAATTGCATAGGGTGAGGCAAATCTTTCTATAAAAACAATCTATCATAAACATAAAAGGGTAGAAGTGAAGGTTTTTCATGTGAGCAATAAATTTTTATGATACTAAAATCATCCATAGATTTGAAGCTTCCTTTTCTAGCCAATAAGGATGCATCCTCTAATGAAAAACTTGATGTATTAGGACCATAAATTAAAATTTTGAAAGAAGAAACAAAAGCATTGTGTACCTCATAAAAATTGTATTCAACTTTTTTCTTCCAATGTGCAAGGTACTACACTTGTACATGGCCAGTTTTATAGTTCACCTTTTTTTCCATGGGTAGGTCCCTAAACACGTGACAGTAAGTCACATCTAGAAGTATAATTCACTCAAAATAATCCTTGACCAGTCAAAAATGATGTTCTCATGATTTGAAAAATACAATATATAAAGCAATCTTGGTGACAGTAGTTGTGCACTCCTGCTCGGTTATCCTAGAAAATAACCATGTCATTTATTTGTAGGGCTACTTCAGTGAACATACTTGAATATTGGAGAAGTATTTAGGAAAAATTGACAAATCTTCAAGGTATCTCTATAAAGTTCGGTTCCTTTACTTTTTG
Organism: Picea engelmannii; assembly: GCA_009831015.1. Lineage (NCBI taxonomy): Eukaryota > Viridiplantae > Streptophyta > Pinopsida > Pinales > Pinaceae > Picea > Picea engelmannii. The sequence continues at coordinate 142,422 of ML785536.1, read as the reverse complement.
TCGTAATAAATCCTTGGCTTTAGCATTTTTGAAAACTATGGTTGGTTCAAGGAGTTTGAACTTTCTTTTAAAAATAAAGGGGGCTAAAGAAATAAGCATTTCTCCTTCTAAATTAATTCCTTATTGTGTACCGCAAAATTAATTCCTTGAAGTCGTATACCTCTGGCACACACCCTGTTGATGTGATTTTGGATGTCCAAATATTATTAAAATTCTTCTATGGGGGTGGTAATGTGGAATACCACTTGTAATCCTATGACCACTCAAATCCCTGATCTTCTCATCCAAAAATATCCAAAAATATTATTCTTTTTTTTTAGTTGACATATTAGCCAATGTGACAAACTTAACAATAGTTTTTCAAGTTGTCAATACTAAAAACACTTGTTTTGTTTTAACACGTTCAAAATCTATTAATTAGAGGATTTAAATGATAACTTGTATTAACATTTACAGAAGGTTTCCTTGAGAATATCGTTATTAATAATTTTACTAACCAATTATGAGTGGTATTAATTTCTAGAAAAAGTGATTTAATGTAGGTTTGGAAACGTGAACGGGAAAGGGTGTAAATTGTTTTAGTGTTGCAGAGTAGAGGGTTCACGTGATGGAAGACAATCAGGAAAATGGACGAGTGGGATGATGGGATAGTGGATGAGAGGGATGGTGGGATGGTGTGATAAAGTATAATCAAGATCATGAGACCATGGACGAGCGGGAAAATGAGGTGACAGAGTGAAAGGAATGGTGCTCCGCACCAACAGATGGATGTCTACATTCAACAAAATTTCTAATTGTGAATAGTGCAGGATGGAGGTCATGGAAGTTAAATAGAGTGTTATGTTGTTCGCGTAACTTTGGAGTAGTGATGTAATGTGTTAGGAACCTATTGTGGTCTCTAAATCTTTCTTGTTTTAAAATTTTTCTAATTCTATTAATGAACTATACAAGAAGGAATACAAAAGATTTGATCAACTATTTTTGGTCAACAACTACTCACAAAAAAAACACTAATATTCTAGATACTTTAAAAAACATAGAAGTTAATGAAAAAAATGATGGTTGAGTTCTTTCTCTTGACCTACATTGGATAGAGGGGAGTTATGTTGTCATATATCCATATCATATTGCAACTAGTTGATCGCGTATGCGGCCCCTTCACCACCCGCAGGTCGGAAGGTCCATGCGCCTACACAGGTTCTTTTTTCCTCCTTCGGCCCGAAGAACTCAAAGGATCAAAGGTTCTTCTATTTCCCTTTCGGGAAATCTACACCCACATTTAACTTCACGCAATCCTCCTTTTCTGCACTTGGAGGGTCGGAACTTCGCGGATTCGCGAGCTCATGGATACTCAATATACTCTCGACTTCTCGAGACCCGATGTGCCGATAAATCACTGACTTCCTCCCTCCGCTATCGGGGCCTCTGTCCTTATCGCGGTCTCGCCACTAGTGACACCAAGCGCTCAGTTTTCTAAACCCCGACACACGAGATGCCGAAAGGCCGTGACTTGCGACCTCGCTCCCTCGCGACTTCGCCCTTCACGAGATCAAATGACTCTTACCTTGACTCCCGAGGCCCGAGGTGCCGAACCTCCGATGGTCTATGCCACCTGTCTTCCACTATCTCCCATGGCCCACACTACTTCCGCAGTTGTCGGGATATCGCACCTCACTATATCGCGGCTTCCGTTGTGTAGATTTGGAGTCTCGCCTCATGAGCTCCTGATATTTCGATCCACGAGTAGAACCAACGCTCCTCGTGATCCCGATCGACGGCTCCTGCCCTCCTGAGCTTCAAACCTCTTCCACGCTCACACGGTAACTTTCCTGCACCTCGGTGAGATCTGACGACTCACAGAACCTCGCGAATTCTCCACGGAGAATATCGATCGTCTATCTTTCCTTCTTGCGCAATCCACGTAACGAAGAGCCGTTCTTCCGCCAAACTCGTCACCCTTCACATAAACCTGCGGCAATCCTTGTACCCTGCTCACGCACAACTCCTGACTCGGCCCTTCAACGAACTTGAAGGTCTATCCCTCCTAATCTTCCTCTTGACTCCTAGGTCCATCGAAAGAATTCTTTGCATGCACTCCTTACACAAATCTTCAACAACGTCTAAGTGTTGAAGCTTTCGACCCCGCGCATTCCTGCAGCGGCAGTCTTTCAATCCCTTTGCTCAGAATCGCAACTCTAAGACTTCGCTTGGCCTGCGCACTCCTTGCACGACATTGTATCTCTGCACTTCTGAGATGAGGGAGAACAATAGCTAACTCTACCTGAACCCTTCTGTCGACGCACTCCTTGCGGACAATTCAACTGCACTCCTTGCAGGAATTCTCTGGTTCAAGATAGAGAAACAATTGAAACTAACTCCTTGTTCTCACAGACTTCAATTCAACCATGGAATCACATACACAACATATAAAAGCAAGTGTATGACAGAAAGCAAACATTCATGAGCATAACATCATAAATACACAAAGAAACAACACATAACCATGGAATTGAATCAAAGCTTTCTTCTATTAATTCAATATCTATACATGGGTGTTCTTCATACAATTCTCTGCTTGCTCTTCTTTTCTTGCTCCTGTTTTGATAATTTTACAATGTACACAGGAGGGTGTCTATATCCCGTTTCCCTCTTGGACTTCTAAACTATCAAATCTAGAATTAAAATTCTACCTACCAGCATTAAATCTATTAAATGCCTCATCTACCTAAGGACGAGAGCTTAAAGGCTCAAGGTCCATTACAATACACAAAGTGCGCTTCATTAAATCCACACATTAATGTTTACGCAACACTATCAAGGTGCTCTCAAAATTTTTGCTGGCTTGTCCAGCTGTCTTCCGCTCCACGCTGACTCGCTTGATGAGTGAGCGATGCTCTTGCATCATACTCCTCGGCTTGAAAATTTTCATGGGCTCCTATCCATGAGCTCCTGCACGATCTGTCCATGTTTCTGTATCACTGCTTCAGTCTCCCAGCTGGAATCCTCCACTGGGTGGTTCATCCATTTAACCAGATACTCAAAGTATTTCTTTTTTTGGGTCTTCTTACCCACTCTCTTGTCCAGTATGCATTCCATCTGCGGCTTTTTTGCTACTGGAAATTGTTTCATCCACTGGACTATTGGTTCGTCAGTTCCAGTTTTTGCTTCTCCAGCCCTGTATGGGTATAAATCTGCAACGTTAAATATCGAAGATATTCCAATGCCATCCGGCAACTCAATCTTGTAAGAATTTTCTCCGAATTTCTTCAGGACTCTGCATGGCCCGATTTTCTTCATCTTCAATTTATTGTATGTTCCCCTCGGGAACCTTTCCTTCCTCAAATGTGCCAGAACCAGATCACCAACTTCAAACTGAAGTTGTCTTCGATGTTGATATGCTCTGCGCTTGTATTCCTGATTTGAATTTATCAGTCGCTGCTTCACCTTGCTGTGAAGTTCCTGCATCACCTCAGCGAATTCTTCTGCACTAGCACTGCTAGTCGCAGTCTGTCCTGAATCTCACAATTCAAAAACTCCCCTTGGCTGCATTCCATATACAACCTGAAATGGGCTTTTTGCTGTACTCCAATTCACTGAATCGTTGTACGCGAACTCTGCCTGTGGTAATACATGGTCCCAACTGCTATGGTGCACTGTCACCAGGCTCCTCAGCAAGTCTCCCAGACTTCTGTTGACCACTTCCGTCTGTCCATCCATCTGAGGATGATAAGCAGAACTAAACGCCAAGTTATTTCCTAGCTTCTTCCATAGCGTCCTCCAAAAATTCCCTATGAATTTTGTGTCCAATTTTGTGTCCCTGTCCGAAACTATACTCTTCGGCAATCCATGAAGTCGAATGACCTCCTTAAAAAACAAGTTCGCGATGTGCATCGCATCATTGGTCTTCTGGAATGGAATGAAATGTGCCATCTTAGAAAACGTGTCCACTACCACGAAGATAGAATCAACACCCCTTTGTGTCCTTGGCAACCCCAATACAAAATCCATGTTGATCGCCTCCCATGGCCTCTCTGGTATGGGCAATGGCTGATAAAAACCTGCATTTTGCTTCTTTCCGTTTGAATGTTGACAAATCCGACATCTGTCAACAAACCTCTTGACCTCTGAGCACATCCTCGGCCAAAAATATGATTCACTCTGCTTTGCGAATGTTTTGTCTTGGACAAAATGACTTGCCAAGCCTCCCCTGTTCTTCTCTTTCAACAAGTTCTCCCTCATGGAGCATTTTGGAATACATAGTTGATTGCCTCTGAACAAAAATCCTTCCTGGATCATATAATCTATCCAAGGACTCCTATCTCTGAGAACTAGATTCTCAGCTGCTTCATACGCTTCTCCAAAGTCTGCATCTCCTGCGTACATGTCCCTGAGATTTTCAAAACCCAAAGTTTTGACTCTGAATTCCTGCAGCAACAAACACTTCCTACTCAAAGCATCAGCCACCTTGTTAGCAGTACCCGAAATGTGTTTAATCACAAATGTGAAATTCTGCATATACTCTACCCATTTAGCATGTTTTTGATTCAACTTCTCATGTTGACTCACAAACTACAATGCATGATTATCACTGTACAACACAAATTCTTTTGGGATCAAGTAATGCCTCCACTTCTTCAACGCATGTATGATAACATAGAATTCTTTATCATACGTGGAGTACTTCAATTTCGCCTCATCCAGCTTCTCGCTGAAATATGCAATCGGCTTGTCTTCCTGGCTCAAGACCGCTCCTATGGCATACCCACTGGCATCACATTTCACCTGAAATGTCTTCTGGAAATCTGGTAACACCAAAACTGGTTGTTCTGTTATCTTCCACTTCAACAGATTGAAGCTTTTCTCAGCCTCTGTTGTCCAATGAAAAGACTTATTTCTCTTCTTCACTGTGTCCATCATCGCTGCACTAATTCCATTGAAATTCCTGATGAACTTTCGGTAGAAACTAGCCAAACCATGGAAACTTCCCACCTCGAAAATATTTCTCAGAGATGGCCAATTCTTAATCACTTCCACCTTATCCGGGTCCATCTTCAACTCATTCGCCGAAATAACAAAACCCAAATAGATGAGCTCTGTCTTCATAAATGAGGACTTCTTCATATTTATCAACAGCTTCTCCTGTTGTAGCTTCCTCATCACAATGGCCAAATGCTTCAAATGCTCAGCCTCTGATTTACTGTAAATCAGTATGTCATCCAAATACACAATGACAAACTTCCCGATGAATTCCCTCAGGACTTCATTCATCAACCTCATAAAAGTACTCGGCGCATTCGTCAAGCCAAATGGCATGACCAACCATTCATACAACCCTTCGTTTGTCTTGAATGTTGTTTTCCACTCATCGCCTTCTCTCATGCAAATCTAGTGATATCCGCTTTTCAAGTCTATCTTTGAAAAATATTTTTCCCCACTCAGGCAATCCATCAGATCATCCATTCTCGGAAGTGGAAATCTGTACCTGATGGTTATCTTGTTTATCACTCTTGAATCGGTACACATCCTCCAGCCTCCATCTTTCTTCGGACTGAGCATTGTTGGAACAACACATGGACTCAATCTTTCTCTGACCAATCCTTTGTCCATCAACTCCTGGACCTGCTTCTTTACCTCTTCATTCTCTTGCGGTGTCAACCTATACGCGGCTTTGTTTGGTAAACTAGATCCTGGTATGAGGTCTATGTGGTGACTCACACTCCTCATCGGTGGCAACGAAGGAGGTAATTCGTCCACTATGATGTCAGCGAACTCTTCCAGTAGTTCCTGAATCTCATCTGGTAAATCATCCACTCTTGTGCTAGTCAGAACAATTCTCGGCTTTCTGACAAAAAAGAATTGTGGATGTTCCTTCTTCTCCATCTCTGTAAGAAGCTCCTTCCCACTCATGAGAATTATTGTGTTGTTCACTTCCGGTTTCACCTCCTTATCCTTTATTGGAAGCAACATATGGGTTATCCCATTTTTATCTAGGGTATATGTGTTCATTCCCCCATCATGAACCACATTCCTGTCATATTGCCATGGTCTACCCAGCAATAAATGACATACATCCATGGGAATGACATCACACAAGATCTTATCATTATACCCCCCTATCTTAAATTCAACTAAACACTGTTTAGTGACACTCACCTGATGTCCCTTTTGTAACCATGAAACTTTGTATGGACTCGGGTGATCAGTTGTCTCCAGCTCCAACTTCTCTACCATATCGGTTGAAACGAGATTGTCTGTGCTTCCACTGTCCACTATAACCTTACATACCCTGTCCTTAGTCTTGCAAGCTATTCTGAACAGTCTGGTCCTTTGAACTGAGTTTTCCACCTCCTTCTCGGGTGTCAAAAGGACTTTATGAATTCCAAGCGATCTTCCGCCTTCTGCATATTCGTTCTCAGCATCTCGCCTCTACGCTTCAGTGATGTAAGCTTCTCCCATGTCCTTTTTCTCTGGACACTCAAATGACCTGTGCCCATTCTTCCCACACGTGAAACATGTGATTACTCCACCTCGGCCTCTTCCTCTACCTCTGGTATGAGGAAAAGTATTTGTGTCAGCATAATCTCCCTTCTAATCTGTATGCTTCCCTCTCTATTCAACATAAGGCCCTTTCTGTGAGGTTCCACCTCTTTCCACTCTACCCTGAGGTTTCTTCCATTCCTCTTTGGGCTTCTGGAATTTCTCCTGGGCAACTGCCTTGTCTCTGGGCTGACTCCTACCTCGCCCTCGCTGACCTTGTTTACAGCTCAGCTTTTCTTCGGCTTTCAGAGCCATCTGATAAGAATCCTCTACCGTCCTGATGGTAACCATGCTTAATTCATCTTGAATGTTGTATCTCAGACCATTCAGATATCTAGCAACCTTCTCATCATCGCTCTCCCGATGACCTGCTCTGATGTTCAGTCAATAGAATTCCTCAGTGTATTCTTTCACTGTCATCAGCTTTTGCCTCAGGTTCTGCATCCTCCTGAACAGAGTAATTTGATAATCCCTTGGGATGAACTTCACCTTCATCTTCACGATCATTCGATCCCAGCTTTTGATATTTTACTTTCCCTTGCAGCGTCTGTCAGCTTGTAGCTCGTCCCACCACAATGCTGCATGTCCTTTCAAACGCGTGACAGCATGCCTAACTTTCTTATCCTCTTCGATATCTTCATAATCAAAGTAGGTGTCAAGAGCTCGGATCCAATCCAGTAACTCTTCTGCATCCAGATTTCCTTCATAAACTGGAATTTCCATCTTCGCCTTCGCACCCATTCTTGCGATAACTTTAATCAATCGCTCATTTGATGCATCCTCTGTTGTGACCTCTTCTTCATGTCTAGCTTCCTCTTCAACTTCGGAATCACTAAGATCCCCTGCACCAACTTCCTGTCTCTGAGCTGTCTCCATCTCTTCAATCCTTGCTCGGAGATCTCTCATCTGCCTTTCCATTTCTGGATTTCCTACCGACCTACCTCTTCTTCTCACCTCCCTGTCCTCAGGATCAGGTGACTGCCTTTCTCTCCTCGGCGGCATGGCGAATCCTCTTCTCTTGCTACAGAAAGAAAAAGATATTCCCTCTCTGATACCACTTGATCGCATACGCGGCCCCTTCACCACTCGCAGGTCGGAAGGTCCACGCGCCTACACAGGACCTTTTTTCCTCCTTCGGCCCAAAGAACTCAAAGGATCAAAGGTTCTTCTATTTCCCTTTCGGGAAATCTGCACCCACAGTTCACTTCGCGCAATCCTCCTTTTATGCACTCGGAGGGTCGGAACTTCGCGGATTCGTGAGTTCACGGATACTCAATACACTCTTGAATTCCCGAGACCTGATGTGCCGATCAATCACTGACTTCCTCCCTCCGCTATCGGGGCCTCTATCCTTATAGCGGTCTCACCACTCGTGACACCAAGTGCTCGATTTTCTAAACCCCGACACAAGAGATGCCGAAAGGCCGTGACTTGCGACCTCGCTCCCTCGCGACTTCGCTCTTCGCTAGATCAAATGAATCTTACCTCGACTCCCGAGGCCCGAGGTGCCGAACCTCCGATGGTCTATGCCACCTGTATTCCACTATCTCCCGTGGCCCACACTACTTCTGCAGTTGTCGGGATATCGCACCTCGCTATATCGCAGCTTCCATTGCGTAGATTTGGAGTCTCGCCTCACGAGCTCCCGATATTCCAATCCACGAGTAGAACCAATGCTCCTTGTGATCCCGATCGATGGCTCCTACCCTCCTGAGCTTCAAACCTCTTCCACGCTCACACGGTAGCTTTCCTACACCTCAGTGAGATCTGACGACTCACAGAACCTCGCGGATTCTCCATGGAGAATACCGATTTTCTATCTTTCCTTCTTGTGCAATCCACGTAACGACGAGTCGTTCTTCCACCAAACTCGTCACCCTACACGCAAACCTGCGGCAATCTTTGTACCCTGCTCACGCACAACTTCTGACTCGACCCTTCAACGAACTTGAAGGTCTATCCCTCCTAAGCTTCATCTTGACTCCTAGGTCCGTCGAAAGAATTCTTTGCACGCGCTCCTTACACAAATCTTCAACAACGTCTAAGTGTTGAAGCTTTCGACCCCGCGCACTCCTGCAGTGGCAGTCTTTCAATACCTTTGCTCAGAATCGCAACTCTAAGACTTCGCTTGGCCTGCGCACTCCTTGCATGTCACTGTATCTCTGCACTTCTGAGATGAAGGAGAACAATAGCTAACTCTACCTGAACCCTTCTGTCGACGCACTCCTTGCGGACAATTCAACTGCACTCCTTGTAGGAATTCTCTAGTTCAAGATAGAGAAACAATTGAAACTAACTCCTTGTTCTCACAGACTTCAATTCAACCATGGAATCACATACACAGCATATAAAATCAAGTGTATGACAGAAAGCAAACATTCATGAGCATAACATCATAAATACACAAAGAAACAACACATAACCATGGAATTGAATCAAAGCTTTCTTCTATTAATTCAATATCTATACATGGGTGTTCTTCATACAATTCTCTGCTTGCTCTTCTCTTCTTGCTCCTGTTTTGATAATTTTAGAATGTACACAAGAGGGTGTCTATATCCCGTTTCCCTCTTGGACTTCTAAACTATCAAATCTAGAATTAAAATTCTATCTACCAGCATTAAATCTATTAAATGCCTCATCTACCTAAGGACGAGAGCTTAAAGGCTCAAGGTCCATTACAATACACAAAGTGCGCTTCATTAAATACACACATTAATGTTTGCACAACACTATCAAGGTGTTCTCAAAATTTGTGCTGGCTTGTCCAGATGTCTTCCGCTCCACGCTGGCTCGCTTGATGAGTGAGCGATGCTCCTGCATCACTAGAGCACTACTTCCTCTTCCTTAAACTCTACTTGGATTGAGTTAATTGAAATTCTATGATTTGACATTGTAGAATGTGAATCTTTACTAAGGTTTACAACCATGTTCTATAACATGTTACATTCTTCTTCCAAAGTATCTCTTTTTTTTTTTCTACTTGACCAAGATCCCCAATATTGTAGCATTTTATGAGGTAAAAATATGTTCATTTTCATGCACATTAGAATTTACTGAGAAGAGGGAGGATCTATTACATTAGATTAAATATTCATGTCTATGTAGAGCCCAGAGAATCTCTTGAGCTTCTCTATGGTCCATGCTTCATAAACTTAAAATAGAGATGTTTGTAGAGGGTGGATTCAAAGTGGATCCACTATGACCGGGGAGAGTTATTTCACCATCAAAGATCCACCAACTCCTCAAATATATCAACACTATTGTCAAAATGTGACATTTACAAGATTTCATAGTGCCAAAATTTATCCTTGAACAACCTTTTCCTAGACCCTTCAAGTTCTATGAAATAAATGACTAGAAAATACCAGAAAGAAGAGTTTCAAGAAAGGAGACTAGAACATAATATATGATTGGAATACTGAGAGAGTGGGGGGAGGGTGAATCAGTATGAGCACTTTTATTACTTTTAACCAAAATAGGTATTTTCTTCAGCAGTATTCAATAGTTTATCATTAGCATTCAATATACCATCAACAATATAATCATTAGCAATATCACATCAATAATATCAGATACACAATACACCAAAATTTACGTAGAAACCCAAATGGGAGAAAACCACATAATAATTTTCTTATATATCAAAAGAATACATTCATTGGAAGCACCAACTTCCCAATTCTCCAGCTACAACTGGAAGGAGGCTCCAACCTGAAGGAAGCTACAACTCCCTTAATTCTCTGGCTCCAACTAGAAGGAGGCTACAACCCCTTGATTCTTAGGCTCCAACCTAAAGGAAGCTCCAACTCCCTATGTTCTCCAGCACCAACTAGAAGGAGGCTACAACCTCCTTTCCTTGCCTTGTCCTGCCACCCTGAAATATAAGTGTAAACCAACTGTCACTACCACAATTAGTGTTATTGTCATTGTCACCGCCAATGTCTTTGTCGTTGTCACTATCTATATCGTTATCACTGTCATTGTCACATCAACCTGTCACTTTATCCAATCTTTGTCACTACCTCATCAACCTGTAACTGATCATCAAACTGTATGTATGTGCCACAACTGGAATCTGTACCATGTCATGCATCAATTGTATAGAAACATGTGCATCAATCATGTCCCATAAGATATACAAAATGTAGATACCATAACATCAACAATGAGTAGTCAATCATATATCAAACCATGTACCATGTACTAGAGCATCAATCATGTATATAACATGTACCATATTCCATACTATGAAACATATATATACCTATACCATATCATCAAGGAATTTCCCTCAAGATACCAAACCATGCCCCTCATGCATATTCCACCATACAACAAGAGAATACCTCAACCATGTACTAACATCCCAAAGATGTAAACCATAACAACCATTTCATATGTTAAACCAGATACAACAAAATACCTTAATCAAATGTGTCAAAACCTCATCAATATGCCAAGTATGCTTCAAGCATACACCATATCGTAACCAAGCATTACCTTCAAAACAAGTACACAAACATACCAGTACCTATGTCGCTGACATGAAACACTAAAATTCTAACCTGTAAGCTTCGTTCTGTCTTTAGGGACCTAGTACAAGCATCTCCCTCAAGCTTATATTTTCCTCGTGGGACTAAGACATCCTATCATGCAGGGCCTCGCATGATGACTACTATGCAACCCGCGAGATCCTCATGGGACACTCTATACCTGACTCGTGAGGGCCAACCAAATTAGGGTTACATGAAAACCCTAGCACTTTGCAGCTATGAAACTTTCTCTCTTTCCTCGCACTTCCTCCATTGCCTCATACTTTCCATCAGATTCACCAATAGATCAAAATATTAGACCATAACATTCACAAGATAGATATTCAATGTGTGTGTGTGTGTGTATTTAAGATAGACTCCTTGAGGTGTATTTATACTTTTCTCAATAAAATCTTTCCTTAATATTAGGGCTTCTTGACTTTCTTGTTACAACCACTTTTCCCTTTCATTCATTGACTTGTAACCAACTAGGGGCTTCTTTCCCACTCTTCGGGATTTCCAAATTCACAAGGCCATAACTCATCAACCATGAGGAATCACGTGGCATACCACCTATCACCGTAAACAACATGACAAGGACTATCCATCTGTAATTGAGTTAGTTGCATTTACATTGTCCTTTGTGTCTATATTCTTCAATAAATGTCATGTACCAAACACACACTCTCGAGGCTTCTTCAAGGATTTACATCAATGACAACCAATATTTCAAAAATCTCCCCCTTTGTCATTGATGGAAACATTGATGGCATGGGAACACTCAAGTTCCTTCTCATTCTTCCTTGTGACCATCACTCCCCTTGTATCTGTGACATCCCCCCCAAAAAAAAATAATAAATATTTTTATTTTTATGTGCTGGAAATTTATTTCCGTTTTTGGAAGATTTGAATCTAGAAAATTTTTGCCATTTATGGAAATTCTGAATTTCGAATTTAATAATTGTATTTAATTATTGTGACTGTTGGGCAGAGATCTATTTAGACCCAACTAACTATTTTACTATGACACTTGTATCACAACGGAATAATTATATTAACTGCAGGAGGACAAATGGAACAGTCATGTTAAAATCAGCTGACCATGACTCCATGAGTGGGGAACAAGTTGGAACTGCCTCTGGGCTGATTATTACTAGTGGAAAATCAGATATTTGGCCACTGACGGCCCCTGAAAATCAGGGATTAAGAAAAGCTATGAAAATCCCCAAAGGAGGGAAAAGACCTGGGCAAAAATGGATAAATAGCATATGCGAGGAGTCAGGACGCTGCGAAGTATGCTGGGAAAGGATTCCTGAGCTCTCTTACTGTTATGAACTCTATGGATTGAGTGTAAGGCAAGAGGATCCTGTTGAAACAGAATCACCTTGCTGTTATGAGCACTATTGAGTAAGTGTGAGGCAAGAGGATAACTGTTGGAATTGAAGGACATAGCTGAGGAGGAGTTTCCAAGTTCGCCCTCATGGATTCATGATCAGGCTAGGGGCTGAATCGGGCAAGTGATTTTGGCTGCCCTGTTCTACGGTTGGGAGGAACGTGGTTTTTCCCTTTGCCTTCCCGTAGATTGGAATTCAGATATGTTAAATCTTCTCCTTCTCTGTTCTGAATGATTTTATATCTGATGCAATATATTTGTTAAATCGGAACTGGAACGATTTCCATTTTTTGTCTGAATGATTTTATATCCGATGCAAAGGTCTCTGTTTAATTGGAACTAAAATATTTACATTCTCTGGTGAATGATTCAATCACGGATGTAAGGCAGATTCTAATTATGATAGATAATAATAGGAAAATTTAGTTCGAATGCATGAAGCCTAAGGACTAACAGAGAACATATGGTAAATCCAATCTCTAGTGATCCCTTTCTAAACGAACGATAGAAAATTGGCCTTTTATACATTATGATAGCTAAAAGGATTATGCATGGTTGAACTCTAGAAGAAATCCCCTCTAAATAAAAATTCCTTGTTATTTTTCTTTCTGTTTGTGCTTTCTGAGTAAAATAAATGCTGAAGATTGGTATATTTGGGAGTGGAGGTTATTCTGTAAGTTTCGAAATCTAACTGTATGATTATTGTCGGGAACAAGATTACTAAGTTAGTAAACCCTGAAACCCGAATTTGTAGGGCCCACACGCTTATCTTTTCGTGACTTCACGATTTGACATTTGGTGATGTGTGAGGTTTTGCATCGGGAGTTAGTAAACCCCGAAACCTGAATTTGTAGGACCCACACCCTTACCTTTTCGTAACTTCTCAATTCGGCGTTTGATGACGTGTGAAGAGTTACAATAGGAGCTCTCTCTCCCTTTGCGTTTGTTTTTATTTCCTTGACTTTTGACAGGAACACTTAGTCCAACGTCCCTTTCGCCTTTCAGAGGATCGTGTATATTGATGTATGGATTATGAACTCACTAAGTTCTGAATCCCGAAACCCCGAAGCTTCCACTTTTTGCTTTTCGGTTTCTCTTTTTCTTTCGTGTTTATGCACCTTGAGTTCATAAATCCTTAAATCCCGAAGTAGCGGGTCCCACTTTACCTTTTCGGAACCTTGGTAAATGTCTTGCGTGGTTGCTGACATTTGAAACCCCGAAACCTCGAGTTCCGAAATCTCGAAGTAGCGGGTCCCACCTTACCTTTTTGGAGCTTCGGGATATGTTTGCGCTGTTGTTTGACATTTGAAACCCCAAAATCCCCAAGTTCCGAAATCCCGAAATTATTGGTCCCACCTTTCCTCTTTTTCACTTTTCACAATTTCGGAAGTTCTGGTATGTAAAGGCTTGGTGTTTGAAGTCACGGGATTCCGAATCCCGAAATCCCGAAGGGGGTCCCACCTTTCCTCTTTTTCACTTTTTGCAATTTCGGGAGTTCTAGGGTGTAGAGGTTAGGCTTTGAATTCACAAAACTCCGAACCTCGAAACCCCGAAAGGCAGGTCCCACTCGCCCCTTTTTAACATCACCGTAGAACTTTATGATCCCACGATGCACGGGATTTCGGTACTTTCCTGATGAATTTTCCACCGTTCGTTCCTCTAAAGACATCTGATCGTTACCCTCCTAAGTTTTGATAGATCATCCTTAACTTCCACACAGATCTATGGGATCTAATGATCCACTGGATTTCGGTCCTTTTTCCTGACATTTTTATCACTGTTCGTTCTCTTAGAGATATCTGGCGAGGAAGATTTGGCATTTTTCCACTGGATCTCGACCCCTGCGAGACGATGTTGCTCTCAGCCTCGCTCTGGACACTTCAGGGTGATATCCTTTTCTCTCTCGCAATAACAGAGGATCCTTCGAGCTAAGTTCGTATCACCCTCTTACTTTGAGTATGTTGAAAGGGTGCAGGGAATAAGGGAAGGAACAAAATCAGGGAGAGACTTTTCCTTTTACCCACAGAAGCTTTTGTTCGCAGTAGATTAGATAGGTGTAATAATACCCTTACAGTCAGAATTGAATCATTCATGTTTTTTTTACATTATAAGCTTAAAACGAAATTGGTTTATGCCATGGGAATACTTTTTTTTTATGGTGATTTTTTGAGGTACATTACATATGGTATCAAAGCAAAAGTTACAACACTAGGCCTGAATAGGGCCACATTAACTGATTAGTATATATATTCTGATCTATGAGAAAACTAACAAACCTTGTGAATTGCAAACAGAAAACTTTTATGTTTTGTGTTAAATAATGGCAGCTCAAGAAGGTGCAGAAATCAGGATGGAAGAGAATCCGCAACAAGGACCTCCTGGAGATCTGAGACAAAACAGTGATGGAAGCTCACCCACGGAGGTGTTGGAAACAATGAGAAACCTTATAGTTGAACTACAGGTTTTCAAGGCCGACAATAAAAAATTGAAGAAGGCACAGCAGGAACAACAAGAGATAAATGAAGTCCTGCTGCGTAGTATAGTAACCAAGAAAAGTCCAAAAGATGATAACCATGAGGAAGAGATCAGCAAAAGGGCCTCCAAGAATTGTGGTACGAAAACAGAAAAAGGAGACAGTTCATTTGAAGGGACACCTTCAACTAAAGACAAAACCATACCAGACAAAAAAAGAAAACACACAAACCACCTTTGACGCAGCCCCTCCCTCAACCCGCGGGTCGGAAGGTCCACGTCCTTAGGATCTTTCTCCCTTCGCTGGCCCGAAGAACTCTAAATGGTTCTTCTATTTCCCTTTTGGGAAATCTGCACCCACAGCAAATTCTCACGAGATCCCCTCTTTGCACTTAGGAGATCGAACTTCGCGCCTTCACGATTCCAAAGGTCAAGCGCCTGCCTCTCGAATCTCTGAAACTCGAGAACAGTCAATGCTAACCCTTCCTCTTTCCTATTTGGAAATTTCCCTATCGCAATTTCGGCGGTCGCAGTGTCGAGCGACTCACCTCCTCGACTCCCGAATCCTGATATGCCGATGTGACATCAGCTAGGCTCACAAGGGAACCTTTCTCCCTATCCTCAGGATTCGTGAAACGTCGAACCTTGATATGCCGATGGGCCTCCTATCGGGATTTATCCCGAAGGCCTCAATTTCTACCATGCGTCCCCCTATGATGGACGGTCTCAATTTACTCTCGGGATTTCGCTGTGGAGATTCCTAACCTCTTGTCCTCGAGACTCCCGATATCCCGATCTGCGAAATCCCGACGGCTCTCGATCTTCGCCACGTGTCTCAACAGATGGACGACTCGGATCAAATCTCATCTTTTCGGGGTTTCTAATGTCAAGCGACCAACCCCACATCCTCGAGATCCCTAATACTTCGAGTGTCGATATCCCGATGTGTTGATGCCTTTCGGGACTTTTCGTCTCTGCTCACGAAGACTTAACCTTCGCGTCCCTCCGATCAGATCCAACGGCTGACGGGTATCTGAGTGAGATCCAACAGCTGACGATCTCCTCTTCTTGTGCGCTCCTCTCGTGCTACCTCCTGGATGTGATGACCTTTCAATGGTCCAGATTCATCTGCACTCTAAATGGACGGCTACTGTGCCTCCTCTTTTGAGCTTCCTTGCGCATTTTCTTCCCAGACTTGGAAGAATTTCAATTTCCCAAAGGCCTCAACCTCATTTCTTCCCCTGCGAGCTCCATGAATCTGAGTCCTCGCTTGTGCTCTTAAGGACGTTGTTCTTCCTGAGTTTCTCTTGATCCTCAAGGATTCTGACGTCTGCGCTCCTGCAAATTCCTCACATACACACTAAGCTGCTATCCATCCTGAGCTTTCCTGTAGCTTCGACCTCCAAGGAAACTCGGTTTTGCTTTCCTTTCTCCCACAGATGGAGAATTTGACACCCTTCTGGCTATCCTCTACTCAAGCAACCTCTTGCTGAGTCTTTCAGGGTGTTCAGCAACCCTGTGAATATCCCTCAGTGAATTCTTCTCTTAACCCAGAACTCAAAGAGTTCTCTTCTCCCTATACCTGCCTGCACCTTAAATCAGTGCCCTCCTGGCAAAGTGTCTCCTCCCAGAACTTCCAGCAGTTATGCCTTCTTCTGTGCACCTATGCACCCACTCAATGCCCAATTGGCAGAGCTCTCATAATCCTTAGTGATTCTGATTCTTGTTGAACTCACAGCAGAGTTCCTTGCTTCTGTGCACTTCTTGCACTGGCTCAATGCCCACCTAGTAGAGCTTCACAGAACTCCTCAGAGATTCTGTCTACAATTATGTTCTCTCATACACAACCTTGCCTCCAAGGTGTTCAGTAACCTTGAGGTCTTCCTCCCGAGCTGTTGACTTCAGTTCTTGTGCCACAACATGTCTTTGTCTGAACCCGCAAAATTCAGAGAATACACCTTCTGTGTACGGCTATCAGAACCCACAGCGTTCTGTCACACCCTCCTGGTGTGAAGCCTCAAAGAATTCTAACCCTGAAAGTCAAACAAACTCCTACAAATGCATAAGCATAACGAACATTCCCAAACATTCATTTAACACATAGTCATGCAGAAAAAACTGCTATTTGTATTAAATTGGCAAACGCCTGTATTTACAAGGTGTTCCTGAGCATGGCCTGTAACAAGGTCTCGGCTCCTTCTCTTCTTCTCTCTACTCGCAGACTCTCTTCTATGCTCGCTAGCTCACTAGCTCTCTTGACTAACTCTATTCAACCTCTACCTCTACCTCTCTCTTCCAAAATGAGATCCCAGTGATCTTTCCATGAGGGGGCTCTTTGAGCTCTTCCCTCCAAACCTCAACTACTCTAATCAATTACATTGAATAGTTGTCTAGTCCACAAATCGGATCCAGATCTCAACCTTACAAAATTTTTAAAGGCCTATCTACTCTACGCCTGTATAAAGGCATGGCTCTATGGCTCAACATCCTAGGCATTTAAATTACATTCAATTACATTGATTCAAATTTTAAATGAGGCTGCGCCTCTCCTCGGAAATTGAATGCATGCACTTTGACGTGGCTGGTTGGCTGACGTGGAGAGATGCTCCTGCATCATACTCCTCAGCTACAAAATCATGAGCTCCTGCTCATGAGCTTCCCCTCTCAGCTGTGGAAATCCTCCTGGATCCCAAATCGTCCTCTGGAGCTGTTCATTTGCTCCATTCTGCTGTTGTTGTTGCTGCTTCTGCGCTACTATTGTTGCTTTCCTTCTGTTCAACTTCTCCTTGCTGATAGTTTCTGCTGACCCTAACATCAGCTTTCTGATCTCCTTGATCACTTCGTCCAGGTGCTCCCATGGCTGGCCCTATTCATGCAGTCTCCTCTGCTGCAAAAATTTTCAGCTCATGGGCAGATCACTGTGATCTCCCATGCCTTCTTCATCATCTTCCAACTTCACCTATTAGATGTGCATGCCCTGCATCTTCACCCTTCTCTCTAGGGATTCAATTTGTTCATATAGATCAGCTAAACTAATGTTGTCTGCCTCTTCCTCTTCTTCTTCTGCAAAACCCCATATTGCATTATTTTCAGTCTACTCGCTGAAAATATTGAGCCATTCCTTGGAATGCTCATTTTCCTCTTCTGCTTGGGCAGCTTCAAATATCTGCTCCAATTCTTCTGCGACAGTCTCAGCTAGTTGTCCCTCTATTGTTGCTGCATCTGCAACACAGATTTTTGCCTCCTCTTGGGCAAGTGGCAGGAATATCTCGATTCCCCCAATCATTATAAGGCTCCTCAGATCGTCCCCTCGGATGGTGAAAGTTTTTAACTTGTCATCATCTTCATTCACATGGCTTGGAAAACCACATGAATCTTCATCCTCTGTCAGTTGCATTTGCTGATCTAAATCCACCTCTGAGCTCACTTGCTCTATTAGCTCCTCTAGTTGATTCCGACTCACTTCTGAGTTCATGAGACCCTCAGATAGTCTCATCTTCTCATCCCTGCCCACCTGGAAATATGGGATGCTTCTACTATCCTCCTTACAGTCTTCGAGATCCCGCAGTGACCTCATTTCATTGCCCAACTAGCAATGTGAAATTCCTTGATTTTCCTCTTGACAGTCTCTGATATCCCGCAGCGACCTCAACTCATTGCCCACCTGGAAAACTAGAATTTCTATTCTGCCCACCTGGCAGTTCTTGAGATCTTCAGTTGATCCCATTTTATTCTCTTCACCAATAATTTTCCCAGTCTCTGGTTCACATACCTGAACCATCTCCTTAGGTCTGTCGAGGTTTTCAGTATGCCTCAACCATCCTTTTAACATCCTACGCTGTCTTTTAGCCATCAACTCCTTGAATGGCCATTTTACCTTTGTCCTCATCATGGGCCATTCATATACCCATCTTGACTTGGTATCCTGTTGCATCCGCAGTTCAAGCTCTTCCATTCTTGCCCTGATATTAGCAAGTTCTTTCCCCCTTTCGGCTGTGCTCATCAACTCTGGCCTTCAGTAGCCATGTTGTTGTCTCTGTTTGTCACTCTACAAACCTGCTGCTCACTTGCAAGCCACCATTTACAAAGTCTCCAGCACTATATCTCCCTTTACCTTCTCGCTTCACCTGAAATATATAGATGAAATCTGGCTCTGATACCAAACCTGACACAACCCCTCCCTCAACCCGCGGGTCGAAAGGTCCACATCCTCAGGATCTTTCTCCTTTCATTGGCCCAAAGAACTCTAAACGGTTCTTCTATCCTCTACTCAAGCAACATCTTGCTAAGTCTTTCAGGGTGTTCAGCAACCCTGTGAAGATCCCTCGGTGAATTCTTCTCTTAAACCCAGAACTCAAAGAGTTCTCTTCTCCCTGTACCTGCCTGCACCTTAAATCAGTGCCCTCCTGGAAGAGTGTCTCCTCCCAGAACTTCCATTAGTTTTGCCTTCTTCTGTGCACCTATGTGCCCACTCAATGCCCACTTGGTAGAGCTCTCAAAATCCTCAATGATTCTGGTTCTTCTTGAACTCACAGCAGAGTTCCTTTCTTCTGTGCACTTCTTGCGCTGGCTCAATGCCCACCTGGAAGAGCTTCACAGAACTCCTTAAAGATTATGTCTACAATTGTGTTCTCTCATACACAACCTTGCCTCCAAGGTGTTCAAAAACCTTGAGGTCTTCCTCCCGAGCTGTTGACTTCAGTTCTTGTGCCGCAGCACGTCTTTTTATAAACCCGCAGAATTCAGAGAATACACCTTCTATGTACGGCTATCAGAACTCGTAGCATTCTATCACACCCTCCTGGTGTGAAGCCTCAAAGACTTCTAACCCTGAAAGTCAAACACACTCCTGTAAATGCATAAGCATAACGAACATTCCTAGACATTCATTTAACACATAGTCATGCAGGAAAAACTGTTATTTATATTAAATTGGAAAACGCCTGTATTTACAAGGTGTTCTTGAGCACGACCTGTAACAAGGTCTTGGCTCCTTCTCTTCTTCTCTCTACTTGCAGACTCTCTTCTATGCTCGCTAGCTCACTAGCTCTCTTGACTAACTCTATTCAACCTCTACCTCTACCTCTCTCTTCCAAAATGAGATCCCAATGATCCTTCCATGAGGGGGCTCTTCGAGCTCTTCCCTCCAAACCTCAACTACTCTAATCAATTACATTGAATAGTTGTCTAGTCCACAAATCAGATCTAGATCTCAGCCTTACAAAACATTTAAAGGCCTATCTACTCTACGCCTGCATAAAGGCACGGCTCTATGGCTCAACAGCCTAAGAATTTAAATTACATTCAATTACATTGATTCAAATTTTAAATGAGGTTGCGCCTCTCCTCAGAAATTGAATGCATGCACTTTGACACGGCTGGCTGGCTGACATGGAGAGATGCTCCTGCATCAACCTTGAAGGAGAATTTAAAAAGATTAAACCAACTACTTTTGATGGAGAATCTAGGACAGGAGAAGAAGTTGAGGCATGGTTGTTGGACATTAAGAAATACTTCCAAATCTACAACTACTCTAGCAACATGAAGGTCAGAATGGCCATCTACAATCTGAAGGGGAAGGCCAGCATTTGGTGGCAGGACATCAAATTGGCCAAGGGCCTAAAGGAGGAACAGCTGGAATGGTCCGACTTCAAGAAGTATTTTAAGAAACAATACCTTTCTGAGAGCTATTATGAAAGGAAGACTAAAGAATTTTATGAATTACGACTCGGACAAATGACGATGGATGACCTTGTAAATAAATTTCTAGAATTACTAAGGTTCGTACCATACATCTGGGAGGATAAGGTAAAAATCCAGCGATTCTGAAGTTGTTTACCACAGTCCTACAAGGACAGAATTGAGTTTGACAACCCCAAATCATTGAGCGAGGCATTCAGGAAGGCACGAATGTGCTATGACCAGTACAAACAGCGGGTAGAGTTTCCCAAGACCTGGAAGGATAAGAAGAAGGATGGAATAAACAAGCAAAAGAAAGGATACCAGCCAACTCCTTATCGAAATGCAACAAAAAGTTTCCCAAGGAAGGATTTTCACTCCAATCATCCAAATACGCAAGGTAGCGGTAAACCTTGGAACGAAGAAGTTTGGGGACAATGCCTGCGATCCATTAAAGTGTTGGGAGTGTGGAGAGCCTCATCTAAGGAGGAACTGTCCACTTTTAATTACAGCGAACAGAACTGTTGTTCACAATTTGCAGGAAGCCTCGACAGTGGGTGACATGGGCAGAAGTTTGCATCGGATAAATGCAGCCATAGATGGTCGACAAGCTGACCACCAGTCCTCAGTGGTAGAGATTGAAGGTAAAATCCTTGACACTTGAATTTCTATTTTAATTGACCCTGGAGCTACGTTGAGTTATATTACTCCCGATGTAGTAGAGTCGAATAAACTTAAGAAACAAAAGCATGAAAAACCTTGGCATGTACAACTAGCAACAGGGACTAAAATAAAAGTAGTTAACTTTATTTTTGATCTTGAGTTCAGTTTAGATGGTCAAAGGATAAGGACCAATCTTAACATCCTATCACTAGGGTCTTATGATATGATTATTGGGATGGATTGGTTGGAACAAAACAAAGCAGTACTAGATTGTTATACAAAGATACTTAGCTATAAATATAATTTTGGCACTGTTAGAATAGCCAAAGGCATACCAAAACCTGTGTCAGTCAGACAAGTTTCAATGATGCAATTTAAGAAATGTATTAGAAAGGGATGTCAAGTTTATGCCATCCAAGTAACGAATCTATTAGAAAAAGAAGAGAAGCCC
This sequence comes from Picea engelmannii, assembly GCA_009831015.1. Classification (NCBI taxonomy): domain Eukaryota; kingdom Viridiplantae; phylum Streptophyta; class Pinopsida; order Pinales; family Pinaceae; genus Picea; species Picea engelmannii. Next base: position 120,692 of record ML785536.1, on the reverse strand, counting down.
AAGTTAGAAGAATTTGTTGTCCTATGTGAATTTTGAGACATGTTTGTTGATGAGATACCAGAATTGCCTCCTAGGAGAGAAATAGATTTCTCCATAGACTTACTACCTGGATCAGCCCCTATCTCAAAATCACCCTACCGAATGAGTCTACCAAAACTAACAGAATTAAAAATGCAATTACAGGAATTGTTGGATAAAGAGTATATCAGACCAAGTGTCTCGCCATGGGGAGCACCAGTCCTCTTTGTGAAAAAGAAAGACAGTACTCTAAGACTATGTATCGATTTACAGACAGTTGAACAAAGTAACCATTAAGAACAAATACCCCTTACCTAGGATAAATGATATGTTCGATCAAGTTGGTGGGGCCAAGATCTTCTCAAAATTGGATTTACGATCTGGATATCATCAAGTTAGGATAAAGGACCAGGACATATACAAAACAACTTTTCGAACAAGATACAGACACTACGAGTTTATAGTCATACCTTTCGGACTCACTAATGCACCAACCACATTTATGTGTATGATGAACAACATTTTCAGTCAATACTTAGACAAGTTCGTAGTAGTATTTATCGACGATATTATGGTCTATTCTAAAACAGAGGAGGAACATGATGAACACTTATGAATAGTTCTGCAAACACTAAGGAAACACAAAATTTACGCAAAATTCGACAAATGTGACTTTTATCAAAGAGAAATACAATATTTAGGACATGTCATTTCCTCGGAAGGTATTGTCGTAGACCCAGAAAAGATAAAATCCATTATGGAATGGCCAGTTCCTAAAGATGTGGTAGACATATGATCATTCATGGGGATCACTAGATATTATCGCAGATTTATAGAAGGATTCTCCAAGATAGCCTACCCTATCACGTCACTACAAAAGAAAGGGACCAAGTTTAATTGGTCGCAAAAGTGGCAAGATAGTTTTAACAAGCTAAAAGAATTATTGACGTCGGCGCCCATCTTGAAGGTAGAAGACCTAGATAAAGACTTCACAGTATGCATGGATGCAAGTAAAGAGGAACTAGGCGATGTTCTAACTTAGGAAGGGCACGTGATTTCTTATGAATCCAAAAAGTTAAAGGAACACGAGCGAAATTATGTCACTCATGACTTAGAATTAGCAGCAGTAATGCATGCTTTAAAAATGTGGTGACACTATATCATGGGTAGAAAATTCTTACTATTGACTGATAATAGCGGAGTGAAATATTTGTTCAACCAACCAGACCTTAATGCGAGACAAGCAAGGTGGCTAGCCTTCTTGAGCAAATTTGACTTCGAAGTCAAACACATCAAGAGTAAGAAAAACAAAGTAGAAGATGCTTTAAGCCGCATAATCCATGGGTTATTTGAGATAAATATTAGCAGAGCAGAAAGTGATCTGGAACAAAGAATCAGAATGGCAGGTGTTAATGATGAAAATTACATTAAGATGATGGCAAAATTGCAAAATAATGTCACAAACTCAGATAAACCGGATATAAGTATCGACAAGGAGGGACTATTAAGATTTAAAAACAGACTTGACATATCAGATTTAGCAAAGCTAAAATTAACTATTTTAGACGAAGTGCATAAGAAACCATACTCTGTCCATCGAGGTTACCAGAAAACAATAACAGCACTCAGAAAACTATTTTTCTGGCCTAATATGAAAGGTGAAACAGTAGAATACTTGGCTAGGTGCCAAGATTGCCAGCAGGTTAAGGATGAACACCAGCATCCAACTAGCCTATTACAGCCATTACCAGTACCAGAATGGAAATGGGAGACCATCTCACTGGACTTTATCACAGGTTTGCCAAAAACTCAGAAACATAATGATTCTATCATGGTTGTAATTGATAAACTCAGTAAGTATGCACATTTTATTCCTATAAAGTCTACTTTTAAAGCTATTAACATTGCTGAAATATTCATGAAAGAAATTTTTAGACTGCATGGTATTCCTAAAATTGGTATTTCAGATAGGGACGTAAAATTCACATCCTCTTTCTGGAAGGAATTATTTACACGGCTAAATACTAATTTGAATTTCAGCATGAGTTATCATCCACAAATGGATGGACAGACCGAAAGGACAAACCAAATCATAGAAGATATGCTCCGCATGTATGTAATAACAAAACCGAACAGGTGGGAAGACTACCTACACTTGGTGGAATTTGCATATAACAATGGGTACCAAACTTTAGCTAAGATGAGCCCTTTCGAAATACTGTACAGTAGAAAGTGTACAACTCTGATTAGCTGGGATAACCCGGTTGACCGACTCATGGTTGGACCAGAGATGATCCAAGAAATGGAGAACATGGTAAAGAAAGTACAACAAAACTTGAAAGAAGCACAGGACGGACATAAGAGCTATGTGGATCAGAAAAGAAGACACTTGGAATTTCAAGAGGGAGACCATGTTTATTTGAAGGTCAAAGCCCGAAAAAGCTCGCTGAAGTTGGGGAACTGTGCCAAGATGGCACCCAGGTTTTGTGGGCCCTTTAAGATACTAGCTCGAATTGGACCCATAGCATATCAGCTTGCACTTCCAGCTAATCTAAGAATTCATAATGTATTTCATGTTTCTTTGTTGAAAAAGTATATTCATGACCCTACTCATATGATTGATTGGAACTTGGTGTAGGTGGAACCCGAGGGCGAGTTCAAGGTGGAACCCCTACGCATTCTAGACCAGAGAGAAATAACACTTTGAAACAGAGTCGTCGCTCAAGTAAAGGTGCAATGGAAGCACCTTAGTCCTGAGGAGGCCACTTGGGAATTGGAGGGAGATTTGCGGAAATCTCACCCAATCCTGTTCCAGGAAAGGAACGAACACTGAGGATAGTGTTTTACTGAAGGGGGAAAGGATGT
>ML785536.1:105303-117759 GCA_009831015.1 Picea engelmannii | reverse complement strand
GTGCTCGAAATTTATTTCCGTTTTTAGCAAATTCGAATCTGGAAAAATTTTGCCATTTATGGCAATTCTGAATTTCGAATTTAATAATTGTATTTAATTATTGTGACTGTTGGGTACAGATCTGTTTGGACCCAACTAACTATTTCACTATGACACTTGTATCACAACAGAATAATTATATTAACTGTGGGAGGACAAATGGAACGGCCATGTTAAAATCAGTTGACCATGACTCCATGAGTGGGGAACAAGTTGGAACTGCCTCTGGGTTGATGATTACAAGTGGAAAATTAGAGATTTATCCACTAGCAGCTCCTGAAAAATCAGGGATTAAGAAAAGCTACGAAAATCCCCAAAGGAGGGAAAAGACCTGGGCAAAAATGGATAAATAGCATATGCGAGGAGGCAGGACGCTACGAAGTATGCTGGGAAAGGATTCCTGAGATCTCTTGCTGTTATGAACTCTGTGGATTGAGTGTGAGGCAAGAGGATCCTGTTGAAATATAATCGCCTTGTTGTTATGAGCACTATTGAGTAAGTGTGAGGCAAGAGGATAATTGTTGGAATTGAAGGACATAGCTGAGGAGGAGTTTCCAAGTTCACCCTCATGGATTCATGGTCAGGCTAGGGGGTGAATTGGGCAAGTGATTTGGCTGCCATGTTCTACAGTTGGGAGGAACATGGCTATTCCCTTTGTCTTCCCACGGATTGGAATTCAGATATGTTAAATATTCTCCTTCTCTGTTCTGAATGATTTTATATCTGATGCAATATATTTGTTAAATCGGAACTGAAACAATTTCCATTTTCTATCTGAATGATTTTATATCTGATGCAAAGGTCTGTATTTAATCAGAACTAAAATATTTCCATTCTCTGGTGAATGATTCAATCACGGATGTAAGGTAGATTCTAATTATGATAGATAATAATAGGAAAATTTAGTTCAAATGCATGAATCCTAAGGACTGACAGAGAACATATGGTAAATCCAACCTCTAGTGATCCCTTTCTGAACAAACGATAGAAAATTGGCCCTTTATTCGTTATGATAGCTGAAAGGATTATGCATGGTTGAACTCTGGAAGAAATCCCCTCTAAATTAAATTCCTTGTTATTTTTCTTTATGTTTGTGCTTTCTGAGTAAAATCAATGCTGGAGATTGGTATATTTGGGAGTGGAGGTTATGCTGTAAATTACGAAATCTAACTGTATGATTATTGCCGAGAACAAGATTACTAAGTTAGTAAACCCCGAAACCCGAATTTGTAGGGCCCACACCCTTATCTTTTCGTGACTTCGCAATTCGGCGTTTTGTGATGTGTGAGGTTTTGCATAGGGAGTTAGTAAACCCCGAAACCGGAATTTGTAGGACCCACACCCTTACCTTTTCGTAACTTCGCGATTCGACGTTTGATGACGTGTGAAGAGTTACAGTAGGAGCTCTCTCTCCCTTTGTGTTTGTTTTTATTTCCTTGACTTTTGACAGGAACACTTAGTCCAACGTCCTTTTCACCTTTCGGAGGATCATGTATATTGATGTATGTATTATGAACTCACTAAGTTCTGAATCCCGAAACCCCGAAGCTTCCACTTTTCTCTTTTCGGTTTCTCTTTTTCTTTCATGTTTATGCACCTTGAGTTCGTAAATACCGAAATCCCGAAGTAGCGGGTCCCACTTTACCTTTTCGGAACCTCGGGAAATGTCTTGCGCGGTTGCTGACATTTGAAACCCCGAAACCCAGAGTTCCGAAATCCCGAAGTAGAGGGTCCCACCTTACCTTTTCGGAGCTTTGGGATATGTTTTTGCTGTTGTTTGACATTTGAAACCCCGAAACCCCGAGTTCCGAAATCCCGAAATTACGGGTCCCACCTTTCCTCTTTTTCACTTTTCACGATTTTGGAAGTTCTGGTATTTAAAGGCTTGGTGTTTGAAGTCACGGGATTCTGAATCCCGAAATCCCGAAGGGGGTCCCACCTTTCCTCTTTTTCACTTTTCGTGATTTCGGGAGTTCTAGGGCATAGAGGTTAGGATTTGAATTCACGAAACTTTGAACCCCAAAACCCCGAAAGGCGGGTCCCACTCACCCCGTTTTAACATCAACGTAGAACTTTATGATCCAATGATGCACGAGATTTCGGTACTTTCCCGATGAATTTTCCACCGTCTGTTCCTCTAAAGACATATGATCATTACCCTCCCAAATTTTGATAGATCATCCTTAACTTCCACACAGATCTATGGGATCTAATGATCCACTGGATTTTGGTCCTTTTTCCCGACATTTTTATCACCATTCGTTCTCCTAGAGATATCTGGCGAGGAAGATTTGGTGTTTTTCCACTGGATCTTGACCCCTGCGAGACGATGTTGCTCTCAGCCTCACTCTGGACACTTCAGGGTGATATCCTTTTCTCTCTCGGAACAACAGAGGCTCCTTCGAGCTAAGTTCGTATCGCCCTCTTACTTTGAGTATGCTGAAAGGGTGCAGGGAATAAGGGAAGGAACAAAATCATGGAGGGAGTTTTCCTTTTACCCACAGAAGCTTTTGTTCACAGTAGATTAGTTAGGTGTAATAATACCCTTATAGTCATAATTGAATCATTCCTGTTTTTTTTACATTATAAGCTTAAAACGAAATTGATTTATGCCATGGGAATAAAAAAAAAATTTATGGTGATTTTTTGAGGTACATTACAGTATCCATGCATCTGCTCTTATCTCTCTTGTTCTTCATTATGTTTCCATGACTTTGTTCTTTCCCCCTTTGACATCAATGGAAAAGGGTAACTCTCCTAGGGGTTTCTCCCCCTATCTACAAGCCTTTGTTTTCTCTTCCCGGTGCTTCCTTGTGTAACTCTATGATATATATGAAAAACATTCAAAGGATTCTTTACTTGGACTCTTCATGTCTTTTGTGTCTCTCCCCATGTCTTACTGTGTTTGAATTTGTGTGGATCACTATGGGGCAGAAACTACTCCAAGTTTCTGATGAAGATACTCAAAATTTTCTCTTGAAAGAGGTTTGGTGAAGATATCTTTAGTCTATTATTTTGTCCCAATGTACTCTAGCTTGATGTTCTTCTCTGTAGCATTTCCTCGTAGAAAGTGATACTTTATTGGAATGTGTTTCGTCTTGGAATACATCACTGGATTCTTGGATATATTGATATTGTTGGTGTTGTCACAAAATATTGAAATGGGATCATCATACTTCACTTATATATCTTGCAAGGTTTGCTTCATCTAGAGGACCTGAGTGCAACATCTTGTCACTACAATGTATTATGCTTCTGTTGTGGAAAACAATATTGATGATTGTTTCTTGCTTAACCATGATACAGTACAACCTCCCAAGTATAAATTTATTCCACTCGTACTTCTTTTTTCATCAATGCTACCTACCTAATCTGCATTTGTGTAGGCAACCAGAGATAGATAATTCCCTTTTGGATACCATAATCCATACTCTTTTGTACCTTTGAGGTATCTGAATATCCTCTTCATTTCCATAACATGTGATTCCTTTGGTGCTGCTTGAAACCTTGCAACTTGTCCAACTTCCTGCATCACATTTAGTCTAGATCATGTCACATATAGTAACTTGTCGATCATCAATTTGTAGAGTCTTTGGTATACATCCTTAGAATCGTCATCCTTACTTAAATTGCAACGGGTTTGCATAGGAGTACTTACTGGTTTGCAATATTCCATTCCAAACTTCTTTAGAATTTCTATGATATACTTGTTTTGAGAGATGAATATACCTTTGTCGTGTTGGCATATTTGTAATCCAAAAAAGAAGTTAACTCACCAAGAAAGGACATCTGAAACTTGTTTTTCATATCTTTGGAAAACTTCTGACTCATCCTATCATCATCACTTCCAAAGATAATGTCATCTACATAAACTTCAATTATCAATATACTGTATCGATCCACTTTTATGTAGAGATTGTTGTCTGCATTTCCCTTCCTGAATCCTTGTTGATGTAGATATATATCCAATCTTGAATACCATGCTCTTAGGGCTTGATTGAGTCCATATAATGCTTTCTTTAAATTGCAAACATAATCTTCCTTTTCTGATAACATTAACCCTTCAGGTTGTTCAATTTATACTTCTTCTTCTAATTCTCCATTTAGGAAGGACGACTGTACATCCATCTGGTATACCTTGATTCTCTTGGAATATGCATAACCTAAGATCAACCTGATTTCTTCCATCCTAGAAACTAACGCAAAAGTCTTTTCAAAATCTATACCTTCAACTTGGGTATATGTGTTGCATACCAATATTTCCTTTTTTCTTGTGACCTGTCCATCCTCATTCAATTTATTTATGAATACCCACTTTGTACCAATCACATTTTTGTTCTTTGGCCTTGGAACTAGTTCCCATGTATCATTCTTCTCTATTTAATCCAATTCTTTATCCACAGATTTTACCCAATGTTCATCTTTGTTAGCTTCTTCAAAATTGCTTGGTTCAATTGTGGACAATAGTGCTAGATGCCTTTGTTCTAGTGAATGTATTCTTCTTCTGGTTTCAACTCCTACATCTTTATTCCCAATAATTTGTTCTAGATATCCTACTGCTCATTTTCTTGCTCTGATTATGGTTACTCTTCTTCTTCATTTGCTTCTTCATCTACTTCTTCTTTCAACTCTTCTTCGTCATTCTGATCTTTTGGATATTTGCTTCCTTCTTTGATATTTCATCCATCTGTATCATCAATCATTACATTGATGCTTTCCACTATTTTGTTGAGTCTTAGATTGAAGCATTTGTATGCTTTTCTTGAGTACCCAACTAGTATGCCCTTATCAACTCGAGAGTCAAATTTTCCAAGATTTCCATCTTCTCTTTTGATATATAATTTGCTTCCAAACACTCTGAAATGCTTCACATTTCCTGGTCTTCCTTTCCATAGCTCATAGGGAGTCTTATCATTGTTGTTTCTTAGCATTCCTTCGTTCGGGATATGAAATTTTGTATGTATTGCTTGTTCCCAAAATATGTCATGCAAATTGGAATCTTTCAACATGGTTATGGTCATTTCCTATATTGTTTTGTTCTTCCTTTTGACAACTCCATTTTGATAAGGAGTCTCGACTGCTGAGAACTATATTTTTATTCCATGTTCTCCACATAATTCCATGAATTCCTTTGATGTAAATTATCCACCATTGTCTAATCTTAAACACTTGATTTTCAGTTATGTCTCAGTTTCAACCATTTCTTTGTATATCTTGAAGTGTTCAAAGGCCTCTAACTTCTTCTTGAGAAAGCAAATTGCAATCATTCTTGTGTAGTCATCAACTAGTAGCATAAAGTACTATTCACCATTCAATCCCTTCATTCTTGTCGGTCCACATAGACCAGTATGTACAATATCTAGTGGTATTGTCATGGAGTACTCATTTGATTTGAACTTGTTCCTGGTCTTCTTTCCCTACAGACAATGCTTACATAGAGTATTTGTTGGCTTTGAAATCTCGGGAATTTCTCTTACTGCTTCCTTCTTATTGATCTTATCAATATTGTCAAAGTTCATGTGACCCATTCTTTTGTGCCACAACGAACTTTCATTTTTCTTTCCTAAACAACATATTTCCTTTCTAGTTTCATTCAGTACATATATGTTGTTCGTAGTTCTTATACTTGTGGCCACCAACTCACATGATCCTTCTTTCCTTATCTCACATTTTTCTAAATCAAACAAAAGTTTGTGTCCTTGATCACACATTTGACATACACTAAGCAGGTTGTGCTTCATATCTTCGACTAGTAGAACATTTTCTGTCTCGACATCTTTGCCTCCAAGTTTGATTGTGCTTCTTCCTACAATTCTAGCTGAGTTTCCATTCCCAAATGAAACTAATCCATCTCATTCCTTTTTTATTGTTAGAAACCTATTCTTGTCACCTGTCATATGATTTGAACAACCACTGTGAACATACCAACCACTTTTCTTCCGTTGAGCATGTAGAGAAAGTGTGCATTCTTCAGTGTTGAATTGATCCTACTTTCTTATCCATATCCTTTGTGTTTTCTTCTTATTAATGTTGATATTTTGTTTTGATTATCTTGGAGGAATAGTCAATCTACAAGCCTTGGCCATGTCACCAAAATTATTGCATTTGTAGCATTCTACTTCATCACTCAATGATCCAAATCTATTGTAGTTTCTTCTCTATGTTTCATGAGGCCTTCTTGGATAACCATTACTTGTGTATTTTTCATAGTTTCTTATGTTATTGGCATAGGCTCTACAACACTTTGTGCTCAAAATTGTTACGTGCTCAAAATTGTTACATGAATAAAATAAACCAAGAAATATAGTTTGATACCTAGGAGTGGAATATCTTTTGAATGGTGCTACTATTTTGAATCCTTCTTCTTCTCAAGGTATTTCTATTATTGGTTGTTGCTGATTCTGAATTCTTAATATTCTAGGTCGTGTAGTGTCTCTGTAATCTTCTTCTTGGATCTTCTTGCCTTATTATTTCTTAGGAGAACCCCTCACTGTTTCTGCATAGATTCTTTGTTCTTCTTCTTTTTCTGTTGTCTTTGAGCCCAAGCCTTTCTCTATCTGCATTGGGTTGTATCCTAGACCAACCCTCTCATAGTATGGACTTTGATTGCCAATGATTTGATCCAGTATTTTGGTGCTATTATGTTTCACATATTTCTTATGAAGATATTTTCTTAGAGTAGCTATTTATGTTGCCAACCCTTAATCATCTTCCCCTTTTCTTCCAATTGATTTATGAGTTCTTCTTCAATTCTTTTGTCTTCTTCTACCTAGACTTTTAACTTTGTGATCATCTTCTCGACTTCTTCTGAGTTGGAATTTTGAGATCCTTCTTTCCTCTTTAGTTCTGCCTTAAGTGACTTGTTTTTCTTTCTTTCATTCCTTAGATCTTCTAAGGTGTTCATTAGTTCTTCTCTGAGATCGACTTCGCCTTCTTCTTTGGAATATTCTTCGAAATATTCTACGACTATGAAGAGTACTCTTTCTGAATCATTATCACTATCATCATCCTCGTATGATGAGGAGCTATCTTTCTTAGAGTAGAAACTATTCTTGAATAATTTCCTTTTGTTTCTTCTCTTATCTACCTTTTGATTTTTCTTTTTCTTCTTAGGATCTCCTTCTTCATCATTGTATTTATTCTTAGCATAAGGACATTTAGAAGCAAAATGACCAATACCACCACAATTAAAACATTTCAAAGGAATCATACCTTTTTATTTGTCGGTTCCTCTTTTCAACGTTCTCACAAAGTTATCCATTTCTTCATCTTCCTCTGACTCGTTTGAATCATTGTTGTAGCCACAAATTGGATTTGACTTTGGCTTATGCTTATTCTTCTTCTCTTCTTATATGCCTTGAATATTTCTTCCTTCGTGACTAGGTTCTCCTGATCTTTCCTCATTTCATAGGTTGTGAGTATCCCATGTAGCTCATCCATTCTTAAAGTTGCTAGGTTTTCTCTTTCTTCTAGGGATTAAATATTTGGATCAAATCTCATTGGCATAGAGCTTAGTACCTTTTGAACAGTGACTGATTCCTTCATCTCTTCTCCCAAACCTTTAATGGTATTCACTACTTCATCAACTCGCAGAAAGTAGGATGCAATGTCTTCATCTTCCTTCATATTCAATTGTTTGAACTTATCTCAAAGGGTTTGAAGTTTAGCTCCCTTAAATTTGGCATTTCCTTCATAAATATGTTGAATCTTATCCCAAAGATCCTTTGTAGAATTGCAATGCATGAATTTGACAAATACTGAATCAAACAGACTGCTCAGAATGGTGCCTTTATCCTTTGAATTTTTCTCGTTGAGTTTCTTCAATTGGGGGAGTGGTTGGTGTTGTATTTCCATCTACTACTAACTGCCAAACACCAAATCCTTCTTCCTGTAAAAAGATTTTCATCCTTTTGTTCCAGAAGGCATAATTTTTTCCATCAAATATTGGTGCTCCAAGTTTAGTGTATTCCATGATCTCCTTCCAATGGTTAGACTAATTCTTGAAGGACCTGCTTTGATTCTAATTGTTGGAATAATGAGAAGNTGAGTCAGTATGAGCACTTTTATTACTTTTAACCACAATATGCATATTCTTCAACAATATTCAACAGTTTATCACTAGCATTCAATATATCATCAACAATATAATCATAATAATTATGACATCAATAATATCAAATACACAGTACACAGTACACCGGAATTTATGTGGAAACCTAAATGGGAGAAAACCATATAATTCTTTTCTTATATATCAAAAGAATGCATTCATTGGAAGCACCAACTTCCCAATTATCTAGCTAAAACTGGGAGGAGGATCCAACCCCCTATTTATAGGATCCATCCTGAAGGAAGATACAACTCCCTTAATTCTCTAGCTCCAACCATAAGCAGGATACAACCCCCTGATTCTCAAGCTCCAACCTGAAGGAAGATCCAACTCCATGTGTTCTCTGGAGCCAACCATAAGGAGGATACAACCTCCTTTCCTTGCCCCGTATTGTCACTCTGAAATATAAGTGTAGACCAATTGTCACTACCACAATCACTACTATGGTTATTTCCACTGTCTCTGCCACTATCACTGTCACATCAACCTGTTCAACTTGTCACTGTCATCAACCAGTCACTGTATCCAACCTTTGTCACTGCCTCATCAACCTATAACTAATTATCAACCTGTATGTATGTGCCACAACTAGAACCCGTATCATATCATGCATCAACTGTATACCAACATGTGCATCAATCATGTCCCATAATATATACCAAATGTAGATACCATAAAATCAACAATGAGTAGCCAATCATTTATCAAACCATGTACCATGTACTAGAGCATCAATCATGTATATAACATGTACCATATAACATACCATCAAACATGTATAGACTTGTACCATATCATCAAGGAAGTGCCCTTAAGATACCAAAACATGTCCTTCATGCATATGCCACCACAGAACAAGAGAATAACCCAACCATGTACTAACATCCCAAATATGTAAACCATAACAACCATGTCATATTCTAAACTAGATACAAAAAAATATCTTACTCAATCATTTGTTAAACCCTCATCAAGATGCCAAGTATGCTTGAAGCATACACCATATCATAACCAAGAATTACCTTCAAAACAAGTACACGAATATACCAGTACTTTGTAGCTGACCTGTGACACTAAAATGCTAACCTGAGACACTAAAATGTTGACCTGTAAGCTTCCTTCTATCTTCATAGACCTATTACAAGCATATCCCTCAAGCTTGTCTTGTCCTCACGGGACTAAGACATCATGTCACGTGGGGCCTCGCGTGATGACTATTATGCAACTTGCGGGGTCCTCCCAGGACACTCTATACCTGACCCACAAGGGCCAACCAAATTAGGGTTACAGGAAAACCCTAACATTTTGCATCTTCAAAACTTTCACTCTTTCCTCACACTTCCTCGGACTTGCCTTCAAATTCACCAATAGATCAAAATATTAGACCATAGCATCCACAAGATAGATATTCAATGTGTATGTGTATTTAAGAGAGACTCCTTGAGGTGTATTATACTTTTTCTTAGTAACATCCTTCCTTAATATTAGGGCTTATTGAATTTCTTGTTACAACCACTTTTCCCTTTCATTCATTGACTTGTAACCAAATACGGACTTCTTGACCATTCTTTAGGGTTTCCAACTTCACAAGTCCATAACTCCTCAATTGTGAGGAACAACGTGGCATACCACCTATAACCGGAAACGACATGATGAGGAATATCAATTCGTGAGTGAGTTAGTTACATTTACACTATTCTTTGTGTTCATATTCCTCAATCAACTTTGAGTACCAAAACCACACCGTTGGGGCTTCTTCAAGGGTTGACATCAATGAAAACCAATCTTTCAACAAATATCATATAAATATCTCTTTCATACAATGACCAATTATAGTAATGGATGCTAGAAACTGAAACCCAAGAAAATGTCGAATACTATAGAACAATAATAACAATCCACTGGAAGCATTCATAAACTAGAGCCTTCAGGTGAAATTCAACCATCCAAGGGCTAAGAAAGAGGCTTACTAGATGAAATCCAAGTTGTTTAGAACTTATTGCAAATTCCTTTCCTTAGCCTCCTCATTATCCTAACTTGAAAGAGAAATATCACAATGGAGAATTGAAGAGATGAAACAATGTTTATTTCCAATGTGCGAGGGAGATGGGGTTGCATCCTTTCATATCCCTTCACTACACTTGAGGTCTAAACTATGCATTGATGAAACATGTGTTATTAAATGGAGGCACATGGTTTGAAATTGGAACTTTTATAGCATTAGGGGACCATGCAATGATATCTCCTCCCATTCTTGTTCAAGACTCCTTATGAAAGTGTACAGGCTTTGTTGGAAAACAATTCTCTCAGAACATGAAATTATGAAACCATATTTAAACTAATCACCTATTTATTGATTTGATAAATGATCTTAGCCAACTTCTTGTCGAAGGGGGTTAGTTTCATAACCATTGTTTTGATAATGACACTCAAATATCTTATGACAATCAATGATTTTATATTGGTTTCATTTGCAAGAGGGAGACCCTGGAGAAGGGCATGGGATTCAACTCGATTATTTGTGGATGCGCCTAGTCCCCATTCAAAGTTCATTTATGGTTTTCCTTCGAGATAAAAAATGATCCCCATACACCTGCCACCTTTGAATCATTGTTATTCAAGGAAAACTATACCACTTGAAATAACTTGTTTTTGGTCCATAAGGGAACATACTTTCACTCTTGCCAGATGCCTCTAGGTCTTGGATCATTAACCTATTTTCTTATGCCCAAGGAAGACAAATTCTTAACCAATCAAAATTAGTTTTAGATCTTATTCTAAAATCAAAAAATGGTTTTAACTTTAATAATGTTTACAAGAAAGCCAATATCCATTATGGTAATCACTAAAACTACCTCTATTAAAATTATATACTTTTAAATAAAATATATATAATACTATTTAAATGACATATAAAGGATAAGTTTTAATTAAAAAATTATAAATTAAAACGTGGACTAGGTAATATATGTCTTTGCATAGTCAATTGAGTTTAGCCCAAGTGGTTTGTGCTAAGGGGTTTTTCCCCTCACCCAGGTTCAATTCCCACAAGTGACATGCTGAGCTCTTAAATGAGCACACTATCGACAACACCTCAACTTTCTACAAAATCTGGTTTACCCTAGGTACCATCCTCTAAATGAGGGGAAGTGCCCGGTGGTTTCCTCAAGTGTGTGTGTGTGTGTGTGTGTGTGTGTGTGTGTGTGTGTGTGTGTGTGTGTCCATGTTATCATCCTTCACAAGTCTTCGCCCCACCATATATAATAGAAACTATGTTGGTACCTTGAAATGAGGGAAAGTGCCCACTCCTTATATGTTTCTATGTTATCATCCTTGATAAGTCTTCGCCCCACCATATATAATAGAAAGTATTTTGGTACCTTGAAATAAGGGGAAGTGCTCGATGGGTTTCCCGAAGAGTATTTCCCTCAATATATATATATATATATATATATATATCTGTGTGTGTGTGTGTGTTCATCTTTGACAAGTCTTCATCCCACCATATACAATAGAAAGTATTAGAATACCACTATAGTAATGCAGTGTGCAATTATTTGAGGGAGTTTCCCACCTAACATTTAAGATTGCAGATTAAAAGTATTTCATTTTCAAATATTTAATAAAATAATATATAGGATAATTGTTTAGAAAAACAATAATTATTAGAGACAAAGATGAAAGATTTAGACTTTTAAGTACATGGACATTATTTTGTTTGTTAAAATTTGAGAAAATGAATAAATTTATGGAAATAATTTATGTTATAAAATATAATTCTAATTTTGTATTTATAAATATTATTTTATATATATATAAAAAAAAAATTTAGATAAAAATTGTTTTTTAAATAATTTAGAATTTAGAATAAGATAATGTTAATTTAAGGAATTATATTAATTTATTATTATAGTTAAATTTAAGAAGAATTTATGGTGCAATAAAAAATGAGAGGGTTAAAGAAAATTAACATATTATTAGGAAGTGGTTAACCCTAATCTTGAACATCAATAGTATCTCTTTATTTTGAGTAGCTTAAATAAGAGAATCAACTAACTCTCATCACCTGTATAATGAAACTTGGTGTTGGACAATTCGCAAAACATCATGGCATGAAAGAATTTGCCACCTTTGTGACCCCAAGAGGGTTGACGATGAAAAACGTTTTCTCTTGGAGTTTGTGGGTATACCCAAATTAGATCTCAATTTCAAAATATTTGTCACTATATGACATTCCTAACCTTCTAAGTCGTCAAAACTATAGTGATCTTGGAATGTTTTTCAAGCATGGAAATACATTTTAAAGA
>ML785536.1:6163-19863 GCA_009831015.1 Picea engelmannii | reverse complement strand
TTTGTGATCAATTATTTTTCCTAGCCTCTTTTCTTCTATGAGGTAAGTTGTATCAATTTGTGATTTATTTTTTAATTCTTCTTTTACTATTGCTAGTGTATCCTCCTCTTGTTGTTCTTTTATACCAAAAATTATGAGGTTCATGGATCTTTTGTTATGCTCATAGTCCAATTCGATTAACTTATTCATTTCCTCTTTGATGGGTTTTATATCCAATTTGTTTTCCATATTACCTAGGGTCAAATTGTTGGTTAGTTTTTCTTCTAGCTCTTTAATCTTATCTCTCAAGTTGTGATTTTCTTCAATCCTTCCTTCTTGGGTTGATTGTTTATGTTTTTTCATTTATTGAATTCTATCCTTTATTGTCTGCAATTCAGTCTTGAACCCTTAGAATATATCCTCTATTTGAGTTTGAATGATATCTTTAATTTTTTTTATCAATCATTGCCTCTAGCTCTATTTAGAGTTTTACATTTCTTTCTTCACTCCTTTTTTCTAATGTTTTTACTCTATTTGGATTTTGGAATCTCTCTCTTCTCTTATTTTTTCTACTAATTCCATATAATCGTAAATGATATCTAGGGTGATTTTGGGGGGCCTACCCTTGTTAGGATGAGTTTTTGGAATAGGTGGTGGAGTGATCATATTGAACAATTATTATTATGGATTGACTTTATCTCTCAAATCAACTTTTACTTATGAAACTTAAAATAAAAAAAAATATATTTAAATCTCTTTACCTAAAATTAAAATTGAATCAAAGTAAAAAGTGACTCACCTCATTACAGATGTCGAAATGATCAACCCATTGAAGAAGCCAAAAATAATTTCTGAAAACCGCAGAGAAGTCTGGAGAAACTACATAGATTATTCTGGGTAAAAAAGGTAAAAACCAAAGATAAATATTATTCCCATTCAAAACCCTAGATATATAAACAGAGAAGTATTATTCTCGTTCAAAACCGCAGAGATATAATTTCAAAACCGCAGAGAAGTACTATTCCCGTTCAAAACCGCAGAGACATATTATTTCCGTTCAAAACCACAGAGAAATATTATTTCCATTCAAAACCATAGAGAAATAATTTCAAAACCAAAGAAAAGTAGTATTCCCCTTCAAAACCGCGAAGAAATATTATTCCCGTTCAAAACCATGGAGAAATATAAAATCCTGTGTTCATACTTTATAAAAGTACAGATTTAATATGTATAATTATTTATTTCAATATTTTAAATCTAAAATTTAGTAATATCTAACGTACTTATCCTTTACATTTCTTGACTTTTATTTTAATATTTTTAAATATAATCATAAAACTATTTATAATTTCATCTTAATTTATGTTTTGCATATGATTCAATAATGCACTTAAAAATTAATATATATATTTTATAAAAATGCATGTTTAATGTAAATGATTATTTATTTTAATATTTTTAAATATCGAATTTAAAAAATGTTTGTTTTGTTTAGTTCAATTTTTTTTAAATAATATATTTAACATCCTTTAATAATTTTATGTAATTAAATTGTACAATATTAATATTTGATATTAATAATTTAATATTTGGAAATAATATTTTTAAATAATATCAGATAGTTGATAGGGATCACCATCTGTCAACAATCGCAATCTTGAGCCCATCAGCTTGGGAGTTCGCCTGTCAATTTTTTTATATCGTGGAACTTGTATATCACGGAACTTTGTGTACTATTTGGAGGACACAAAACAATAGAAGCACAATTTTGAGCCCACCAGTCGGAGAACCCGCGATCCAAAAAGTGCCTAAGTATGGAATGAGGAAGCCATACATACTTTATAAAATCCCATGTCCATACTTTATAATAGTACATATTTAATGTGTATAATTATTTATTTCAATATTTTAAATCTAAAATTTAGTAATATCTAACGTAATTATCCTTTAGATTTCTTAATTTTTATTTTAATATTTTTAAATATAATGATAAACCTAATTATAATTTCATCTTAATTTATGTTTTGTATATGATTCAATAATGCACTTAAAAATTAATATCTATATTTTATAAAAATACATGTTTAATGTAAATGATTATTTATTTGAATATTTTTAAATATAGAATTTAAAAAAGGTTTGTTTACTTCAATTTTTTTTAAATAAGAGATTTAATATCTTTTAATAATTTTATGTAATTAAATTGTATAATATTAATATTTAATATTTAGAAATAATGTTTTTAGATAATGTTAGATAGTTGATAGGGATCACCATCCGTCAACAATCACAATCTTGAGACCGTCAGCCCGAGAGTCCGTCTGTCAATTTGTATATCCTGCAACTTCAGGTGTTGTTTGGAGGACACAGAACAATAGAAGTGCAATTTTGAGCCCTCCAGTCCGGGAATCTGCGATCCAAAAAGTGATCAAATATGGAATAAGAAAGTCGTACATACTTTATAAAATCCCATGTCCATACTTTATAAAAGTACATATTTACTGTGTAAAATTATTTATTTCAATATTTTAAATCTAAAATTTAGTAATATTCTTCACTTTTATTTTAATATTTTTAAATATAATAATAAACTTAATTATAATTTCATCTTAATTTATGTTTTGTATATGATTCAATAATGCACTTAAAAATTAATATCTATATTTTATAAAAATACATGTTTAATGTAAATGATTATTTATTTTAATACTTTTAAACATAGATTATAAAAAAACTTTGTTTTGTTTACTTCAATTTTTCTTTAAATAAGAGATTTAACATCCTTTAATAATTTTATATAATTAAATTGTACAATATTAATATTTAATATTTTGAAATAATATTTTTAGATAATGTTAGATAGTTGATAGGGATCACCATCCTTCAACAATCGCAATGTTGAGCCCGCCAGCCCCGCAATCTGTCTGTCAATTTGTATTTGTGAAACTATGAGTGTTGTTTGGAGGACACAGAACAATAGAAGTGCAATTTTGAGCCCGCCAGCAAGGGAACCCACGATCCAAAAAGTGGCTAAGTATGAAATGAAGAAATCATACATACTTTATAAAATCTCATGTCCATACTTTATAAAAGTACATATTTAATATGTATAATTATTTATTTCAATATTTCAAATCTAAATTTTAGTAATATCTAATGTAGTTATCATTTAGATTTTTTTACTTTTATTTTAATATTTTTAAATATAATCATAAACCTAATTATAATGTCATCTTAATTTATGTTTTGTATATGATTTAATAATGCACTTAAAAATTGATATCTATATTTTATAAAAATACATGTTTAATGCAAATGATTATTTATTTTAATATTTTTAAATATAGAATTTAAATTTTAGATTTCTTGACTTTTATTTTCATATTTTTAAATATAAAATTTAAATTTTAGATTTTTTGACTTTTATTTTAATATTTTTAAATATAATCATAAACTTAATCATAATTTCATCTTAATTTATGTTTTGTATATGATTCAATAATGCACTTAAAAATTGATATCTATATTTTATAAAAATAGATATTTAATGTAAATGATTATTTATTTTAATATTTTTAAATATAGAAATTTAAAAAACTTTGTTTTGTTTACTTCCATTTTTTTAAAATAAGAAATTTAACATCCTTTAATAATTTAATGTAATTAAATTGTACAATATTAATATTTAATATTAATGATTTAATATTTAGAAATAATGTTTTTAGATAATGTTAAATAGTTGATAAAGATCACCATCAGTCAACAATATCATTCTTGAGCCCGTCATTCCGGGAGTCTGCCAGTCAATTTGTATATCGCGAAACTTTGGGTGTTTTTGGGAGGACATGGAACAATAGAAGCACAATTTTGAGCTCACCATCCCAAGAACTCACAATCCAAAAAGTGGCTAAGTATGGAATGAGAAAGTCGTACATACTTTATAAAATCTCATGTCCATACTTTACAAAAGTACATATTTAATGTGTATAATTATTTATTTCAATATTTTAAATCTAAAATTTAATAATGTCTAACGTACTTATCCTTTAGATTTCTTGACTTTTATTTTAATATTTTTAAATTTAATCATAAACCTAATTATAATTTCATCTTGATTTATGTTTTGTATATGATTCAATAATGCACTTAAAAATTAATATCTATATTTTATAAAAATACATGTTTAATGTAAATGATTATTTATTTTAATATTTTTAAATATAGAATTTAAAAAAACTTTGTTTTTTTACTTCAATTTTTTTTAAAATAAAAAATTTAACATCCTTTAATAATTTTATGTAATTAAATTGTACAATATTAATGTTTAATATTAATAATTTAGTATTAATAATTTAATAGTTGGAAATAATGTTTTTAGATAATGTTAGACAGTTGATAGGGATCACCATTGGTAAAAAATCACAATCTTGAGCCTGTCAGCCCAGGAGTCTGTCTGTCAATTTGCATATCACGAAACTTCGGGTGCTGTTTGGACGACACAGAATAATAAAAACACAATTTTGAGCCCGCCAGCCTGTGAACCGGCTATCCAAAAAGTGGTTAAGTATAGAGTGAGAAAGTCGTACATACTTTATAAAATCCCATGTCCATACTTTATAAAAATACATATTTAATGTGTATAATTATTTATTTCAATATTTTAAATCTAAAATTTAGTAATATCTAACATACTTATGCTTTAGATTTCTTGACTTTTATTTTAATATTTTTAAATATAATCATAAACCTAATTATAATTTCATCTTAATTTATGTTTTCTATATGATTCAATAATGCACTTAAAAATCAATATCTATATTTTATAAAAATACATGTTTAATGTAAATGATTACTTATTTTAATATTTTTAAATATAAAATTTTAAAAAGCTTTATTTTGTTGAATTCATTTTTTTTTAAATAAGAGATTTAACATGTTTTAATATTTTAATGTAATTAAATTGTATAATATTAATATTTAATATATATAATTTAATATTTGAAATAACTTATTTATCCTTTAGATTTCTTGACTTTAATTTTAATATTTTTAAATATAATCATAAACCTAATTATAATTTCATTTTAATTTATGTTTTATATATGATTTAATAATGCACTTAAAAATTAATATTTATATTTTATAAAAATACATGATTAATGTAAATGATTATTTATTTTAATATTTTTAAATATAGAATTTAAAAAAGTTTTGTTTTGTTTACTTCAATTTTTTTTAAATGAGAGATTTAACATCTTTTAATAATTTTATGTAATTAAATTATACAATATTAATATTAATAATTTAATATTAGAAAAAAATAATTGTAGTGTAGAAGTTAAGAAAGGTTGTTACTTATCTACTAGTTGTGTGATCTAGACAAGCACCAAAAAGTTCTCAAGGATTTTTGCTTCAATATTTCATTTTAACATGATCAACCCTTAATAATATAAAATAATCTTTTTTATTTTTATAACTAAATTACTTTTAAAGGCTTCTTCAAAATTTATAATATAAACTCAATCTTGAGCCCGTCAGCCCAAAAGTGGCTATGTATGGATGAGGAAGTCGTCAGTCGAACTCATGATACAAAAACATGACTATAAATAATAAACTAATAATAATAACCTACGCACCTAGACATTTTCGAAAAAACTAATAATAATAAACACAAAGATACAGAATATAATAATAATAAACATAATTATTATCCCATTCCAAGTTTAATAGATATCACCTCATAAAAGAGAACAAAGTTTATATCGATCACACATTTAAAAAAATGGATTTAACATACTTTAATAATTTTATGTAATTAAATTATACAATATTAATATTTCATATTAATAATTTAATATTTGGAAATAATGTTTTTAGATAATGTTAGATAATTGATAAGGATCACCATCGGTCAACAATATCTCTCCTCACTAATTAATAGTTGAATAACTAATTTATTAAAAGATAAAGATTAAACGAAGACAATTATACTTTCTTCACACCCTCCCTCATATTTTCAAAATAAAAAATACCTATCACTATAATTTAATATATCACACATTTTAAATTCAATTAATATATTACTAATACAAATATGCAAAATATAATAATAATAAATACAATTTTTTTACTTTATTCAAAGTTTATTAGATATCACCAAAAAAATACAACCAAGTTTATATAGATGAGAAAGTTTATTAGACATCAATAAAAAGTTATAATAAAAAATACATAGTAAAGGTTTTTTAAAACTTAAAATTAGCTATTCTTATTTTCAAATTTTGTTAATTTTATTTGAAATTTAAATTTAAAAAAAAATAAATTATTCAAAATAAATTTTAATTTTTACTCATAATCTATTTACCATAAACTTAAAAAAAAATAGTTAAAAATTTTAAAATTGAAAATATTAAAAAAAACACAATTATATTAAATTTTATATTCTTATAAAATTAAGATAAATTTTATAATAATGAAATTATTAATAAATAAAAGTATTATAAATTTTTTATTCATTTTAAATTGAATAATTAAAATTATTTTAAAAAAAATACATGTTTAAAATTAAAATTAATATCTAGATTTTATTAAAATATTTATGAAAGCTAATGGTTATATGGAAGTTTAGATAATAATTCAAAAGTTGAATTTTAAGAAAATAAAGTAAGAATTATGATAATTAAAGTTAATGGTATCATGAACATTTCATTTTTACATGATCAACCCTTAATAATATAAAATAACCGTTTATTTTTATTTTTATAACTAAATTATTTTTTAAGGCTTCTTCAAAATTTATAATATAAGCGCAATCTTGAGTCTGCCAGCCCAGGATTTTGGTTTTCAATTTGTATATCGTGAAACTCCGGGTGTTGTTTGGAGGACACAGAACAATAGAAGTGCAATTTTGAGCCCGCCAATCCAGGAACCCGTGATCGAAAAAGTGGCTAAGTATGGAATGAGGAAGTCATCGATCAAACTCATGATACAGAAGCATGCCTATAAATGTGAACCCGTGAGTCCGCCAACCCATGCACCTAGACATTTTTGGAAAAACAACTAAGCAAAGCAACCAAAAAGCGAAAATAAAGGGGGAAAATAAATATATTTATGTTTATCCCTAAAAAAACATCAAAATAGAAATATCTCTTGCTAATAATAAATATTTCATTTATTTATATTTATATTGTATTAAAAGGATGATTATTTGTAATAAATATTCATTTTTTAAATATATTTAATTAATAAAAATAGCAGAACATGAACAAGATTAAAAGAAAATACAATGTTGAAAAGTAAATAAAAAGAAAGCACTGATAGAATTTGGTTGTGGCCATGTATTCTTTGGCTATGGCATTTCCACAAACGAATTTGAACTATTTAATTTAAATTGTATTAAATTAATTCACGTGAACATATTTTTCACTTGTCCATAATAATATTGTTCAACTATATGCTAGAAATAATCTTTGGGGGTAAATTAACTTTTAATTTACTTTTAATTAACTCAAATAATTAACTTATACTTTTACTTTTTTCGGTAAATTAACTTTGCCATGCAGTACTTGTTTTTAAGAAGAATACATTTGGATTGAAAACATGCGAGTCTCTTACAATTTTAGATTTTCTTGTTTGTTTATTTTTTTTATTAATATTTAACATTAAAATATTAGATATATAATAATAGAATGGAATGGAGTTTATAAAGTAAAATGCGACATTTTTATTTATGATAAATGGGAAATTTATATTGAATTTTTATGTTCTATGTTATAAATGTGTTAACCTAAGGTGATGTTTTATAATTTTTTTAATATAATCATTTTATTTAAGAAATTCAATAAGTTAAATGTAATTTATTTAAAATTTTATGGTAAAAAGTGTATCTTCTATTTTATATTATTATATGTTATTTTTCAATTTTTTTTATTGGTAAAGTAACTATAAATATTTTTCTTTATTTATTTGGAGTTTTTTTCTCAAATTTCATTAAAGTTTAAATTTAGAGTGTAAAATATGTAAATCTACTTAAGGGTGAGTGCAAATTAATGATGGTCTCTCCTGACGCATTAGTGGCAATACAAATTTGGGAAAACAACAATCTGTTAATTTGGAGGGATTATTCAAGGTACTTTTACAATTAATTTGAATATGGTGTAAGAAGATGAAACGGAGGAAATTGAATTAACTTTCCAAATATACAACTTTTATTCATAGAAATTGTGAATAATTATGTCAAAATTGATTTTTTCTAACAATGGTATCTTATTTTTCCAACAAAATATAAGGTATAATTTTTTGTTCATGTAGGTGTTGAGTACCTTAACGATGGAATTTCGTTCCAAAAACTTGTATACTTGTAGAGAACCTGATTTTCTTGTGTGGTGTATTTTTTGGAAATTTATGATATTAATTTTATATATTTTTTTAAATTATCAAAGTCAACTTATCCCTGAAATTACAACTTCTTTTGTTCGTGCAGGATAAGAGGGTCTTAACATGATGATTTTTTTTTCATAGGTATAAATATCTAGTGGAACATATAAATCATTGAGAAATGTTTAAGCCGAAAAAAAGTTATAGCAGAAATAAGAGAGGTATGTATTCTAGAATTTTGATATATTTTAAGACAAAAATAGACTAAAAATAGTAAACATTATTATTATTTTTTTTAAATTGTATATTTGAAATTTGCACAGCCAACTATATCTGTGTTTGTAGTTTCACCAATAACTAAATTGTGTAGCCTATAGAAAAATAACGTCAAAGACAAATATATGGAGAGGAATTCATAAAAATGGAGGATTGTTTTATGTATTTGCAGACAAAAACAATAGATTTGTCATCTCGAACCTAAATATGAGGCAACCAACTTAACAAACGTGTACATTAGAGTTTTCACTCCTACTCGATAAAATTTGATATTCAAATAACGTGCTAAAGCACGCACGTGTTCCTAAAATGTGTGTGCATTATTAGCAACTGGAATCTGCACGGGTTCATGTTAAGACAAATCAATTCTCTCTCTCTCTCTCTCTCTCTCTCTCTCTCTCTCTCTCTCTCTCACCCCCTCTCCCTCCCTCTGTCTAGCTTCCTCTCTTTATATCTAACCTCACTCTCTCCCCCTTCTCTCTCTTCCCCCTCTTACTCTCTCTCCTTGTGTCCCTCTCCCCCCCATTGTTTCCCCCCTAATCTCTCTCTACCCCACTCACTTTTTTTTGTCTTCTTTCCACATTCCTCCCTCTCCTACTCTCTAATTCTCTCTCTCTCNTTTAAGGAGGGAGAGAGTGAGAGATGGATAGAGGAAGGGATGAATTGAAGTAAATAAAGAGTGAGGAAGATAAAGGGAGTGAGGGAGAGAGGGGGGGAAGTGATGGGGTGGGAGAGAGGGAGAGAGGGAGAGAGAGGATGGTGAAGAGATAGGGGAATATATGGGTAGTGAATATAGAGAGGGGTGGAGGTAGGGAGAGATGGATAGATGGGAAGAGAGAGAGATAAAGAGGGGGAGAGAGAGAGAGAGAGAAAGGTAAAGAGAGAGAAGGGAGGAATAGAGAGTATGATATAGGTAGAGAGTGAGAGGGAGAGAGAATGAGGGGCCTAGAGATGGAGAGAGATAAATTGGAGGAATATTGGGGTAAATGTGGAGAGAGAAAGAGGGATATAGGGATAGAGTGCTAAAGGGGAGAGAGATAGAGGGAGAGAGAGGTGGGGGAAGAGAGTGAGAGTGAGAGTGAGAGTGAGAGTGAGAGTAAGAGAAAGGAGAGAGGAGGGGTAGAGAGGAATAGGGGTATATAAGAAGGAAAGGAGAGAGGGGTATAGGGAGAGGGGGGGAGGGGGAGTGACAGAGGTTTAGAGAGAGAGAGAGAAGAAGGAGAGAGTGAGTGGGGTAAAGAGAGAAAGACAGGGGCATGATGGGGGAGAGAGAGAGAGTGATAGAGAGAGATGGGAATAAGGATACATTGTGAGAGGGGAATAAGGGGAAGAGAGAGAAAGAAGGATATCGAGAGAGGGGGGGAGAGAGAGAGTGAGAGAGAGAGAGAGAGATTTTGTGTTAAACAAAATGCATGCATTCTTGTTCCTAATAATATGCATGCATGTTAGGAATGTGCATGTGCTTTAGGAATGTCAACGCACTTTAGGAACGTGTGCGCATTATTTTCATTTAAATTTTTTTTTGGGCGGGTGTTGGTCCGTTTCATGCTTGCACGCATCCTTTCTCACGCTGGGGGTTTTATAACTAGGGTTCCTCCAAATTTTACCATCAAAAACCCCAAATCATCAACATATAAATACTCGATCAGGGAAAAGGTAGGTCTAACCCAAAATACATAGGAGATCATAAATACCATAAGGTCTTGTGATGGTGATGAAATTTATACATACAAGGATCCATCTCGACCAATATATGTACAGTCCATGTATGATAAATCATAAGTACTAAGAATCAAAACTATACACACACATAACTCAACAATGCATAATAGACCCCAAATAGATCAGAAGAAAAATAACAATATTATTCCTTTCATTCCATTCAACTCAAACATGCATTATAAATCAGGGAATCCATAAGTGGAAACAAACGGGTTTCAAATCTTATTCATATAATTTTTCAATAATACAAACTAGTTCGTAGTGCACACCTCCTTCATACTACAAACTTATAACAGAATCTGTGTATATTCAAATAGTAGCACAACATTACAATAGGCTCAGAGTGAGCATGGTGTTTATCTCTATGACACAACGACTCTTACTAATGAACTGTATAACTCTAATTTGGGTTTCATTGATGCCTTTTATATCTTTCTCTACTTGGGAACTCTGCTTCTTCTTTCTCTAATCCACTCCCTCTATTGATGCCTACCTCACATACTTCTTGTACTTTTCATCATTCAACATAGGCTTTCTTCCTCAAGGAAATCTTAATGAATTGACCAGATCATCCTTCAGTTATACCACAATCCCTTATGTTTTTGGTAGTAATGATTCGAGAATATTTCTCGATGATTCCTTTCTTTATCCTAATGACCTTATTCTTGATTTTCAGCGCAACTAAAAAAACTTGGATTGGTGTGTACTTGAAAGTATTTAATATCGACATGCAAGACTTGGAAAAAAATTGAAGTGTGTGTGCACAATTTCATTTTTGTATGCACGATATTTAAACCCAAAACTTTGGATCCCAACAAACCCCCGCCACTATTATTTGGCTCGTCCTTAAGCCAACTACCTTATGGAATGACCTTCACAATGGATGGAACAATATTTTTGACATCTTGCATCAAATATTGATATTTTTTCTCGGGATCATTCAAGTGGCCCTAGATATTGTTGATTGAGCCAAAGGTATCCCCCTCGCACTCTTTTAATGAGGAACATAAAGCATGACTGGACATTTTTTCCTCGACCAAAATGTGGACATTTTAGGAGGAAGAGGATGCCAAATTTATTCAATGGTCTTTCCAATTCCTGCATCACTATTTTGGTAGTGATTTCTTCATGATGGATAACCTTTGTATACTTTTTTTTCTATAATTCAGGGAACTAATGGGGATCCTAAATGTTATAATCTACAAACTTGAGGAGTGGTACCTTCACGAATGGGAGGTCATCAAATTTAATGCTGAAGGGAAGCAATCGTTTGGGAATGGATTTGTCTTTGTGTGCCTTGGACATTGGAGAGGATTTATGTTTGTTGGTTGAGGAAATAGAATAAGTGATGGAAAGGGAGTCATCTTATTATAGAGGTGATGGGAGGATGTTGTTAGCACTAGAAGTCACACCTATATTGTTGTAGGTGTAAGCCTAGTACCCATCAGAATAAAAACGATTTAAATTAGGTTTATACTTGAGTGGATCAGGAAGACTAAGTAAGAAAGGGAGAGGCAAGCAAACGATCTACAAAGGCATTCCAATGGGCATGGAGTCATAAAATCCTACAGATCAAAGGAAATCAAACTATATACTAGACAAAAGGGATATATAATTATGAGTAGAAGCATAGAAAATATGACAAAAGGATTAACACCCATTGTATAGATATCCTTTATGCAAACAAATTAAAGATTGCTTAAACAACAAACAATGATTTAATGGGAAATCTACAACACATCCTCTGTTGTTCATGAATCCTTCAATCAATGGCAGTTATGATCCTCAAAACCTGCAATATATTCTATCAAGAATATGACAAGAGAAATGAAAAAAAAATAATACAATCTGATAAACAACTCTCATGAATCTTTAATGGTAAAAATTTTGATTACAAGCAGGCCCTCAAGCTTACAAATGAGTAACTAAAACTGCTCCTCTAGCTCTCTCCTCTCTTGGATCATGAAGCCAACACTTTCCTTCTCAAAATCCACTTCATATATAGTGAATGATATCTCTCTACTCTAAGTAGTTCGAAACCAAGGAGCTACTTAGGATTCTCCTCTATTTAGGAGTCTGTTACAAAATATTCCAACAAAAACATAACAAATTCCTATTTTTTGGGATCTTGTCTATGGTGATAAATCCTTTTGAAACGGGTCATGTTGCTTGATCTAGATATGGAACACATGTCCCTCATGTCAAACAAACTCCTAGGAAACCATTTGAACCTTCCCTGATAGTTGGCATCCTTCCCATAGCTCATATTTGTCAGACTGTTAGAGTTTGCAGTGCCTTTGACAACATGCACTGTGAACTTTCCTGTAGGTGTTGATTTATCCTTTTCTCCCAAAATATGAACTAGGTCGGGCTGATGTTTTTTCAGAAATTCAATGGTAATATGGTGCTTATCCACACCAAATTTTAGAAGAGCCCAGATTGGAATTCAAAAGTTACAATCAAAACATGAATCTGTTGTGTGTTAATTGCTACAAACTGTCCCAAATTACATGTTCGTAGCGTTAGTGAGTCCAGGTGTTAAGAACTTTCTTGTAGCAGCATATTTTCTTGCAAAAAGATTCCAACCTTTCAAAAATTGTACCTGAATTAGGATAGAACTTCCATAAGATGTTGCAAGATTTTTTCAACCTGAAGTAACCTTGAAGAAACTTAAAAAGATGTTATGTTTAACTCAAAATCCAAAACCATCACTTAATGTTGTAACTACGTGCAAAACAATAAAACTTGAAAAAAATTATGTTGATGTGGATTATCATTTTTTATTCATCTTTTGGTTCTGGTACTCCTTCATGATGACAATTGATAGTATGACACCAAGACTCTTACATGAACTAAGGTCATGATTTTTTGACTCCTCAACATTTCATGTGCTAACATTGGCTCCAAAGGGGATGGAATGCTCCATGTGAGTTTCCAAGAACATTGCAATTATAGTGCCTTATCCATGGGAAAGGATTCCTTCACCTCCTTCCAAATTTTTGCAAATTATTCTGAAACATAAACATACTATTTAAAACCAAATGCAAATTGAATGTTGTACTCAAATTGGAAACCAAATACTTGCATGGCAAGCTTATTTGTGCACACTCCTACTTCTAGCCAATTTTGTTTCATACTCAAATGATATGGTAAAACCAATACATCCATTCAAGTAACTGGATCAAAAACTAAAATCTATGTAATATTTCAGATATAAAAAGTATGCAGAACAGAAATAAAATGCTAGAAATGGTAGATGAACAACAATATAACTAGAAGAACACCACAATAATACCAAAATGATACCATAATAACACCAGAAAGAGCACTTTGATTACTGAGAGAAA
>ML785535.1:479246-513290 GCA_009831015.1 Picea engelmannii | reverse complement strand
GGGAGATGCAATATTGTTGATTCACCAACCAACAAAGCCCACATTAACATTTTACTACTTCTACTCCTTATTATTATAATTTATTAGTATTGTATTATTTATTATTTATTATTGTCAATGTTATTATTTTGGATGTTTATTTGGTATCTATGCGAGTCTCAGTAACATCATTGAAGAGACACTACTTTTTTAGCCAATAAAAACATATACGAAGACATTTATGTAAATATTTTTTGAGATATTATTGTAGATGTTTTTACAGACCTTGTAACATCTAAGGTTGAGACCAGTGGTGTGGAAATAGCAATTTTGATTGATTGTCAGGGTAAGGATATGTTTTGGACAATTTTGGCTGGTAAATAATCCAATATTGATCATTACAAGTAAAGCAAAGAAAATTTAGTTTTACTATTTCTCAAAAAATTGAAAACTTACTTCTCTTTTTCAAATATTTAGGATTACTATACTTTTTTTAACACTAATAAACTTTATATTTAATTTTTAATGTTCACATACCAACGCAAAACCTAATTTCTTAAGAAAAAAGCTACAGTTTCCCACGTAAAGACTAAACAAAGAATGTAAAATACAATAACCATGTTTGGGTCACTAACCGTTCAAATGCAAATAAGAGGTCTAATACGCAATGTGTGGCCCCTTCAATTCAATCAAAAAATCTAAACACGATGATGATCATCCATGCTATAAATCTAACATTACTATTGGACAAGTGCTATAAATCCCTTGACAAATGATCTATCTCCTCACGTGGGATTGAAAATAATCACAGTGATACCTTTTTTCTCTTTCTTCTTTTATAAATTATTTCCAATTGGTTGAAGGAGATGGGCCTAGTGGGGGCTCTTATGAAACAACCTATCAAACTACATTGTAAATGCTATCACCCTCAAAGGTAGGGGCAATCTCCCTTTTCAAATCAAATTTTCCAAGTCATGTAGCTACTTCATCGCTCTCGAGGGGTTATCCATATGAATAATATGCATACAAGGATTTGATTTGGTTTACATGACTGAAGCTTGATGGTCATCCTTTACAACAAAGGGTAAGATTGGGACACATGACGATGCACTAGGCTTGGAGCAACATATTGCGTTTTATTGCTCCAAGACTCAAATTCAAACCTCCAAATTTGGTAGCTTCCCCTTTTTCCTTGTTAGAACCTTGACATTGGAACATGTATCCTTCAAATGGTTGGTTTTCTTGAAACACCCCACATTTGGTAGTTTTATTCTCATAATCTACTACTTGGATCCAATGAGAATTTCTATTCTAAAATAATCATATATGGGATACCTTGACTCGAGTTATGTTCTATGCAAATGCAAGTACAAGTAATGATGCCATTTTGGACTTCGCTAATGTCCACCTTTAGAAGTTTCCCTAGAGCATTTCCAAATAGTTCTAACATTGGGGAAACCTACATAAAGAGGGGAGATTCAACATGCACGCCCACACAAGGGTGGTAGTAACATACATCGTTTTATTGAACTTTGAAAACTAGGGTGTAATGAAGATGGTAGAATGTTCCATAAAGCATGGCCCCTCTTCCAAGACCATTATGTGGTCATCAAGATTGTTGAAATGCACAGTAAAAAATCCCTTAGAACATAAAGAGTGTTTGAATTCCATGGTCCATGTGGATTTAATCCACTAAAAAAGAGTAGATGTCAATGGATGAAGGCCATTGAATCTAAAAATTTGGTTACAATGGTGATAAGTATAAATGGCCTCATTGATCTCTAATACTTGCAGTTGTAAAATTGGAGCAACCTCTAACTTATCCACAATGAACGCTCCCAAGGAGGAAACCAAAGGGCAAGATGAATTATTTCAAATAACTTTTTTGAAGGATCACAACATTGAAGAAGAGGGCATCCTTCAGCTTAGAACATCTGAACAAATAGGTAGCACCAAATTCATAATGTAGTGCATTCTAATACCATACCCTCCTTACTGGTAACAATCATCTAATTGTTTACCAACGAGTAGTCATTGGTGAGTGATGGGAATCCTCCTTGCCAATGACCTCACGAGGAACTGAAAACCCATTACCACACCATAAACTTATGAGGGTTTTCGTCAAAAAGTTGGTGAGCATGTTTTCCATTAAATAGTTTGAAAACCCTCTATAATGTTTGGCCACCATATTTCCCTGCTCCAACATAAGTGATAAAAACAATTGAGGGAAGAGGGAAATGACCTACCTAAGGGGTTCATGACTAACTAGTTATCTAGGATGGAGAGAAAAGCATTGTAAAGCTCCTCACCATTGCAGGAGCATCCACATGATGACCTCCAATTGTTAATTAGAGAAGATAACACATGCATAGTTGGTGTAAGTAGCATCACTATCATGAATAATACCAACATTTTGATATCCACTAGTTCCAAATTGGCTTTGCTACACGTTAGAACTAGATAAATCATCACAAGCCTTCCAACACAACACCAATATACAAGGTTCAAGGTCGTGAGAGCGAACTCTTGAGTGATCTCTTGGTAGGTCACTGCTGACCTCTTCATCATTTGAAGACAAAGACACTATAGGTTTCTTGAACATGCAATACCTACTAAGAATTGTCTTCTAAAACATCATCGTTGGCATTGTCACCAACAAATTCACCATATTTAATGCTTAATTCAAGATAAGAAATGTAACATCATTGTTTGTCATTGACTATTCTCGTTATTAAAACAATGAGAAATGTCTTCTAAAACATCATCGTTGGCATTGTCACCAACAAATTCACCATATTTAATGCTTAATTCAAGATAAGAAATGTAACAACATTGTTTGCCATTGACTATTCTCGCTATTAAAACAATGAGAAATGGTGTTTATTACCACCATCTTGGTTAATACTAAAAAATCTATATCTCAATTTCTATTCATTTCCCAAATAAAGTTAAAGTCAAAAAACTGCTTATTTAAAAAATATAAGATAGTGATTATTACAACTTTCAAAGTCAAAAAACTGCCTATTTAAAAAATATAAGATAGTGATTATTACAACTTTCAAAGTCAAGAAACTGCCTATTTAAAAAATGCATAATGCATATCCTAAGGCAAAAAAAACGTTTTACTATTTAAAAAATAAAAAAAATGGCTATCAAAGCCAAAGTCGGAGCTTGACAGCTATAGCGATTCCAAAAATGGTAGATGTTGGGTGCATCGAGAATCTCACCCTTTGAGGCAGAGTGAATGGTAGGTGTAGCATATTCATCAATTATTTCTCCGTTATGTTTTTGCAAATTCATGTCGCTCCATTTTTAACGGAAGGCAAGTACTAATGAAACGTGTCATTCATTCGTAAGTTGACATTACAACTTTCATGCGTTTACGTTGAAATGTGTATAGAAATGCCACGTCAAATTAACCCCGTGCAAACAGTGATTATGGCGAGACTTGGACTTTATAGAACCTTGTACCATATTTTCTTCTTTGCCTTACAATTTACGGCGAGACTTGGAGTTTACGGAACCTTTCCCACCACACTAAATGTCAAAGGGAATTAGGGTCAATATATTATAGAAAGGGATAAAGGTAAAAACAAAGACTTTTTCTTACAACAAATATTATTTTTTGTTTTGGGTCGCATGTTTTGATCTTTATTGTTATTATTTTCGGATTGCAGGGTCCCTTTCTATGACATGCATATTGAATAAATATTACATGGTTGTGTGAGTGTTCTTTTGTGTGGGAGGAGTAGAGGAATTGACACTCAAATCAAAACACTTCCTTAACCACCATGCGAAGATAAGGAGGACGATCACCTCCTAAGCACGAGGCTAAAAGGCTTTTTTCCACTGTGGGAAGGTTAAAGAGCACAGTCCATGTAACTAATCAACGGGAGTTTACTGATGAGGGTTTTACAATCTTTAAAGAAGATTCTTCATTAGATTGTCTTTGTGGATATTGGGTTGATACCCAAACTTGGGAGTCTCTTGGAGGGGACTTTGAGTTAAGAAGCAAAGGGAATATAATAGAGTTTTTTAATATCTTTGGAGAAGATTGGTTTTGTTGAAAAAAAAAGGAAGATGATCGATGTCACTTTCTTGCACTTCAGGTTGTGTCCAACCACCTCATCTATAAGTTCCATGGAAACAATTGGATTTAATTACATGAACACTTATAATTGAGTATTAGTCTTCATATTTTTTACCCTGAAAAGAGAAATCTTATTAGTTCTCTAGATTGTTGTGTTATCTTGATGAAATGCTTGCCAAGATTGTCAGATCTCTAGTTCTCCCATTGTATACTATAATTTGATATGTATCGTGTGCTCTTTCTAATTTGTCATATCATATGCATATTGGAGCATTCGTATGTATTTTTTTTATTTGAGCAACAAGCTCTTGCACAAGCACATATAGGTATGATGGGTGGACATATTTGAGTAACAAGTTCTTGTGGATGCACACACAGGTCTTGATGGACAAATATATTTGAGTAACATGTTCTCATGCACACATATATAGGACTTGACGTGCAAGTAGGTTCTTATGAAAAGCCATCAAGTATATAGTTATTGCATGAAAACATTGTGGGTTGGTTGGTTGGTTAGAAGGTGGTAATTTGGAAATAATGAGTGATGGGATAATGGGTGTCTTTTTGTCTCGAAGGGCTCTAAGTGCCTATCGTGTTAGCAACAACCCACTCTAGTCTCCCTCTCAACAACAACATTCGTGTTTGATTATTAATCTATGTAGATACATCCTAGACTAAAGTATTATGGTATTGAGTAAGGATATGCTCATTGTATTAAATATTTTAACATTTAAATCATAGTCATGTGCTATTGTGATTGGTTGATTATAAAAAAGTGTTTTCAACTTATAAAGGGTTTGATAATCCTACTTGACTTATTATTATAATCCCAATGTAGAAATTTAATGACAAAATCAACAAGAAAATAATTGTGTCATACACTTAGCAACCTAGAGATAACTATCTTCTATGAACTCTGAAATGTCTAAACCCACATTTAGAAATTACCATAAACAAAAATACACATTGCTAAGCAATTTAGTAGCGGAATAAAGACAATGAACAATAACCATTCAACTCATAGGCAATGCCAGGGAAAACCCCAATGTGGGAAAACCCAATGAGAGAGAGAGAGAGAGATTTTATTAGCTTCAGGAAAGATATATCAGCAACAACAAAACATTTACAGGCAAGAGAAATAACTTACAGCACCCAACAGTCCCAAAATTTTGCCTTGATTTCCATGCCCATAAAATCTGTACTACTGTACGGATTTTCCCTCTTATAGCACCTTGAAATCTGTGCCAAAATAACTGTTGTACGAACAACAACAAAACTGCCCTCTTTACCAACAGAAAACACTGAAAAAGCTTCCTCGATTTGCATGTAGAAAACTGCCTCAAAATCTGTGGCCTTCCAGCATGTTCTATGGACTATACGGATCTGTACAATATGGCCTCTCTAACAACAGAAAATTTACAGCACTCACACACAGAAAACTCCCTTGGGATTTGTGCCCAATCTCTCTTGGGAAATGTGCCCTCCTTGCTGCCCTCTTTCCTCTCTCAAGATCTCTCGAAAATCTCTCTCAATCTTCTTCCCTTGTCTTGCACACTACCCAATGCATTCTCTTATAATCTAAAGGTGACCCTTCACCTTCTCCAACCCTAGATCTAATGGCCAATATCTAATCTTGTCTTTACAATATCAAGGGTCATGATTCATTCCCTCTAAAATAAATCACTTAAAATATTAAAGTACATTTCCACTTTATAACATAAGTGCACTTTATGAAATAAAGTCACTTTAATATTAGAAGGTACGCTTTAATAAAAAGTCACTTTAATAAAAGAACCACTTTATCACAACTTTATAAAAACCCATTACGAATTCAAGTGTCTAGTAGTGTAGGTACAAGGTAACGTCTGCATACAAGACACATATGCAGAGTACCTCTCGAGATAAAAAGCTAACACTCCCTCTTAGCGAGGGATGTACTCATTGCCATCTCCATCATCTGGTCCCATCACACTATGTTCAGTAGGAGCTCCCTCTGAACCCAGAGCCATCCTCAACACCTGCACAAAACTCAAACTAGAAGATCTTCTCTTGACAGCCACTTTGAACCCTTATCTCCTAGGATAATCCAGTCCACCTTGAGCATCGGTTTGATCACACCAGCTGAGCCTCCTGTCGGTGCTCAAAAGAGACTCCTTCTCTTCTCTCGAAATGCAAGACTGAATCCTTGGGCCCACCGCAGTCTTAGGAGCCTCTTGCTCCTCATCCGACGTTGAATCATATCCGAAAAGTTGTCCTCGCAACATGTACAACCTGCCCACCCGATCACCAATTAGTTGTGGTTCCATTGGGTCTTCTCCCTCATGTAGATAAATACATGTCCCCTCTTGAACGATGTACAATATCCATCATCCTCCAAGGATGAGACCGAGAGAAAGTTAACCCTCAACCCTGGAACAAAGAGAACTCCATCAAGCTCCAGGAATCCTCCATACTCGAGTCAGAATCTAACCTTTCCAACTCCACGTACAGCTCACGCCATACCACCTTCACTCTCCACTAGCCGGTCATGACATGTCTCAGTGATAATAAGGAATACTCTCTAGATTCTCATCATGTGGCAAGAGGCTCCACTGTCCACAATCCATCTGAAATCACCCCCAAATCCTTCACTACCGACACTGGATACTAGAGTAACAAAAGAAAATTCCATGTCATATTTGGAAGCAAAGTCCTCCATGGCTATTGTAGCAGCTTTCTCAGGCCCCTCCCGTTCCTTCTTCTTCTTCTTCCTCTCAGGACAATGAGAAGCAAGGTGCCACAACTGGTTATAACAATAACATCTAGCTTTACTCAAGTCCCTCTTGGAACTTCCTTTCTTCTTGCTCTTTGCAACAAGAGCAACATTCTCATCAGCTCCATATGTCTTCTGTTCACTGCTTTGAGATCCTTCTCCTATCTCCTCCTGAGTAAAATCGTCCCACAGTCTACTCCAATATGGAAGATGCTCACAACCCACCACACACTTCACAAAGACTTCCCATTCCTTGGTGAAGCCTTTCAAGGCTATCCTCACCAACTTTGAATGCGATATGACCTCCCCAACTGCAGCCAAATCATCTTTCACTTGAGCTACCCAGGTAAGATAAGAAAACACATTCTGCCCCTTACCCATCTTGGTATCATGCAACTTGGTCTTCAAGGCCATCTTCTGGTTTTCATTCTTCGCCTCAAATAAGTTCTTAAGTGCATCCCACATCTCTTGGGCTATCTTCTTCTCATCCAAGTGTGGGATAAGGTGGTTCTTTACCCCATCTAGAATAATCCTCTGACCATTGGCCTCCTTTACTGCATGCAAATCCAAAGCAATAGGATTTGTTGTGGGAGCCACAACAACATAACTAACATAGTTCCAAATCTTATTCTCCTTGAGAACCACTGACATCCAGACCTTCCACTACAAATAGTTGGAAATTCCATCCAATTGATCCTCAAATCTAATGCCCGCAGAAACATTTCCTGTCACATCTCAAGGAAAACAATAAAAAATTCCCCCCTTCAACCCTTGCCCAAAAATCTCATTGCTCATTGTCACTTAGAGCCCAAGCTCTGACACCGTGTAGAAATTTAATGACAAAATCAACAAGAAAATAATTTTGTCATACACTTAGCAACCTAGAGATAATTGTCTTCTATGAACTCTGAAATGTCTAAACCCACATTCAGAAATTACCCTAAGCAGAAATACACATTGCTAAGCAATTTAGCAGCGGAATAAACACAATGAACAACAACCATTCAACTTAGAAAAACTCAGAAATTTAGGCAATGCCAGAGAAAATCCCAATGTAGGGAAACCCAATGAGAGAGAGAGATTTTATTAGCTTCAGGAAAGATATATCAACAACAACAATACATTTACATGCAAGAGAAATAACTTGCAACACCCAACAATCCCAAATTTTTGCCTCGATTTTTGTGCCCCAAAAAACTGTATTGTTGTACGGATTTTCCCTCTTACAGCACCTCGAAATCTGTGCCAAAATAATTATTGTACGGCCAACAATAGAACTTCCCTCTTCACCAATAGAAAACACTGAAAAAACTGCCTCGATTTGCGTGTAACAAGCTGCCTCGAAATCCATGCCCTTCGGGCATGTTGTACGGACTTTACAGATCCGTACAGTATGGCCTCTTTAACAATAGAAAATTTACAACACTCACACACAAAAAACTCCCTTGGGATTCGTGCCCAATCTCTCTTGGGAAATGCACCCTCCTTGCTGCCCTCTTTCCTCTCTCAAGCTCTCTCAGAAATCTCTCTCAATCTTCTTCCCTTCTCTTGCACACTACCCAATGCATTCTCTTATAATCTGAAAGTCACCCTTTACCTTCTCCAACCCTAGATCTAATGGTCAAGATCTAATCTTGTCTTTACAAGATCAAGGGTCATGATTCATTCCCACCAAAATAAATCACTTAAAATACTAAAGTACATTTCCACTTTATAACATAAGTGCACTTTATGAAATAAACTCACTTTAATATTAGAAGTTACCCTTTAATAAAAAGTCACTTTAATAAAAGAACCACTTTATCACAACTTTATAAAAACCCATTACGAAGTCAAGTGTCTAGTAGTTTAGGTACAAGGTAACTTTGACATACAAGACACATATGTGGAGTACCTCTCGAGCTAAAAAGCTAACACCCAATAGGTTATCAAGTCTTGTAGCATTGTAATTTTGAGCTACCAAAGCATTACACATGTCAAAGTGTTATAGTTTCAAAGTCCTCCAATAATTACCAAACTAGGCATGCATTTTTCATGGAAAGGAATTTCACTCTTGTGAAGTCCCATACATGTGGTGCATACTTAATGTTTTGTCCATAAGTCTATCATATGACACATTTGGTTGATCTTGCAAGGTCATGAAATAAGGTATTGTTCATTGCTTGACAAACAAACCCCAACTCCTTAATTAGTTTATTGCATGGTATTTAATTAAAGCTTTGATGATGATCCTTCTACTTATGCCATCTCTCGCAATTCAAGGAGTCCAATGAGTCTTATACTATGTGCATGTGCCATCCCTAATTATGAATATCATCAATGTGAGTGCATGATGTATACTTTGCCAATTTCCCTTGGGGTCCATTGAAATGCCATTAATGGTTTCCATTACATTTCTCAAGATTCATGGAATGTGTAGAATATTCATGAACATGAAGGCATAAACATCAAAATTTCGAAAATATTCAATTGAATTTAAATAACAACAAAAGGATACATGTTAGAGAAGTTTCAAAGAAATGATTGGGCCATAACCGTTATAGTAAACCATAAGTTTCAAAGAAGGATGATGATCACCCCAACATTATGACAATGGGAGATCGATTGCAAATTTTTTGTTTGTTATGATTTTTGGAGCTTTTGTGTAAGTATGGCAAAGAGATTGATTTGAAGGTGGCATTGAAGCTGCCAAATTATAAGTGGGGCACCACACTTTTCATTTGTGAAGCCTCGATTTGGGGCCATGAATAAACTCTTGTTATGATTGTTGATGATTGATGTAGCTGGTGAGAGATGTTGAGATATAATGAATTAACAAGTGGGTTAAGAGTTAGTGAGCCGATAAGAACAAGAATTAATCCATTCATTTGCAAACATTCATTAGACTTGATAAAGAGGGAATTTGGGCATCAAAATATGAGTATTTATGCCTAATGGAGATATAAACATATAACATGTTTTGGGTTCCCACTACTACATAGAAGCCATCAATTCATCTTGTCTTTCATCAAATCTTCTCCCATTGACTCATATGTGCCATTTCCTTCATCACACGATATCTACTAGATATTTCCCTTCTCTATATATATAAATAAAGGTTACATAACCAACTTGCCCTAGGTTATGAGTGGTCCTCACATACTACAAATTTGTTGTTCTCTACATATTGTTGATACATATTGTTGACACATGGGAATGGTAGTTGGCATGCATTTAGTGATAGAACCAAAGCCACACATTTAGTAGGGTCAACTCAAAGCAAGGAGGCCAAAACCACATTTAGTAGGGTCAACTCAAAGCAAGGAGGCCAGATGAAAGTTTTCAATATGTTGTTTAACGAAAATTTTAAGGGAGTCATACCCTTAAAAAATGTCTTTCATGTAAAAATAAAATATTATTATTAAAACCTTGGCATTTAAGAAAGTTTTATAAAAGTTAGTTCTTTTGCTTAATGAAAGTTTGTATAACCTATGTATGTATTTAATTTCCCCTTATGTACCATTGATATGTGAATCTCCTTAATAAATACAAACCATGGCACATAATTATGCATTAAAATGAAAGTTAATGCATGGGATAGGTGTTATCTATTGCTATATCAAGAATAAGTTTAACTAAAAGATTAAAGTGTATACAAGTGATTCTTATAATATAACATATCACCCCATATAACAATGATGCAATTTTTCTTGTTAATTATTGTTTTGCCCCTTTTATCTCTTCCTTCTAGAAGAACCGTAATTTGGAAATTGGCCACACTTTTAATAAATTATAGAAATTCTTCATGGAGATTTGAATGCTAGAACTAGTAACTAGTAGGGTTCAATTTAATATTCCGATTTGAATGCTAGAACTAGTAACTAGTAGGGTTCAATTTAATATTCCAAGTCATACTTCTAAATTTAACCCATTATGGATTGAAGAGGATGATAACTTATACCTTAAATACAAAAGAAATTTGCAAGATATTGAAACAAACTCATATAAAACTAGGCTTTTTAGGATGACCTCTTGCCATGACCAAATCATAAATCATTTGTAATGGGTTGGATCATTCATTTGACTCTCAACTTATGAATTGCATTCACAGTAAGGGTAAAAGTGTTATTGATTGTGTCATGTCATTTATTTTGTTGAATAAAATTCATAATGTGGAAAAATATGAAGATAAYAAGCCAAATTTTGGTCACCATCCCATTGTGTAACTTTAAATATAGATATGGCTTTTGAGGAAACAACTATCCATAATATGGAAATCAARTCTTTTTTGACAATGTAAAAGCTTTCCTTTTCTCAAGGATTTACAATAATTTCTTAATTATGATATGAAAATGACACAATTGAAAGTTTGTATGAGAATTTCACTACAAATATATCTTAATCTATYTTTTTGCTTAAAAATGTATTACAAAAAATTGTGTATTAGAGGAAAGCATCATCTTTTGAATCCCTAGTTTAACCTAGAATGTAAAAGTGCAAGAAGGGATCTTAGAAGTGTCTCTAATGAGACKGATAGAGCTAGTAAGATTAAATATTATTAATTCTTACTAAAAAATAAAAATAAACATCAATAATAAACCAAAAATCAAGAGAAACATATGAAGTTATGTAAAAGAGTTTGGGCTACCATCATCCTTAGATAGCTTATATTAGGACAACTATAGGAATTAAATAATTAAATCCTTTTAAATAGTAATGGCACTTAAGCTAGAATCCAAAGGGTTTGCTATCCCAAAAGAGAAAGGTCTACTTAGGCCCTTTCCGCAGATAAACATGTGTAGTTGGTGAAGGAAATTTGCTTGCATCGACGAAGTGGGATCAAGCAAAGATGACATTGACTGGCCACTTTATCAATCAATTCTTTCTTAGGAAGGGAATATTAGAGAATTATAGTATGTTAAGGAGTATAATATCTTTGGAACCAAGATCTATATACTTCTACATTGGAAGGAAAAAGATGCATAAGATTAACTCCTTGGAAGATCTTACAAGGGAACTTACGTTTGCATCTTATATGCCTAGGTTGTTCAACATTGGGGCTTATCCCAGCATTATTCACATTGGTTAGCATGTTCCCTCCTTACCCTTTGTTCCATTTCTTACTCTTCCTCCTCGTTTTTCCTTTTGGACTTATGGTTACTACTTTCACTGGGGTTAGAAACTGTAGGTTTTGCTTGGTGTGGTAGAAGGTGGTGGAGAAAAGTTAACTTGAGGGGAAAACAAAGGTGTAATGTTGATCTGATGCCCTTGACATAAAGCTCCTACTAGCAAAGCATTAAGGACATTGAGGACATTTAGAGAGGATAATAATCAAACCAAAAATCCTATAGTAAATCCAAGAAGATTCAAAGTAGCCATGATAAGGGCACCGATATTTCTAAGTGAAGGAAATGTAAAGGGATTCCCTTATGAAGCGTTACCTTGGTTGGTATCCCTAGGAACATTAACCATGATGAGATCTCTAATTAAATTATCAAACAAGGTCTTTGCTTCGTGAATGGTCATGATGAGGTAGTTTAAAAATAACGAGTACCATAACTCAAATGGTCACTTATAATACTGATTGATATGGAACTAGGATGCACCACTATGGTTAAGCAAAAATCATTGCAAGATATTCCTAAATAACTAATGACCAATTAACTTTAAGGCCTTACTACATGACAAATTACAACAAAAAATACACTCCTATGTGACACACTAGGGACTAAACAGGAAAATAACTTTTGAATGATAATTAGGCCTTCGAATTGAGCCTCCTTCAAGGGTGCAACCCAAGTGAAGGTAAGAAACAT
Source organism: Picea engelmannii (assembly GCA_009831015.1). Taxonomy (NCBI): domain Eukaryota; kingdom Viridiplantae; phylum Streptophyta; class Pinopsida; order Pinales; family Pinaceae; genus Picea; species Picea engelmannii. Next base: position 500,674 of record ML785535.1, on the reverse strand, counting down.
ACCCATTATAATGATCTCATTGATAACCCACATTCAAGGTGGTGAAATCCAAGGGGGGTCCTCCAAGAAGATTCATTAACTACATCAGGTGTTGTTCACTACAAAAAAAACACCTTCTAGCATAGGTTTTTAGTGTTACAAGATTGGGAAAAATTATTTAAAAAAACTCCACTATTAGTAGTGGAGGTTTTAACAAATTTTTGAACAAATTTTCACTATAACTAAAATTTTGGGCAACTGGAGGTTCTAGAAAAGGTTTTTTCAAAGGTGGGCTTAAATCACTAAAGTGCATCAATGTGATACTTATGTTTATATTACATCAATGCTCTAAGTATTGATACAAACTAGTGCCTCAAATAACTAATGCAAAACATTGATGCGTACAACATATTTTAGATGCCTTGATGTGTATTTTAGATATTGAAAGCATTGAGGAACTTATATGAATAATACACACTAGTGCACCACATTTATTACACTTAAAGCAAATTGTATATGTTATGAAGCCCCAATGCCTATTTTATATAAAGAACGCATTGGTGTGTACTTCATATGTAACAACATCGTTGCATATACCAACTTGCTCACAGTAAGTTCTTGTAACAATATCGTTGAAGGAATGGGGTGTTTGTTGTCATTGAGAGCATCGATGCTTTTATTTTGAGTAGATATGTATAGACTACACTTGTGCGTAAATATGTATAAATTGCACCAATTTGCTCAAATGAATATAATGTAGCAATATGTTGTAGTGCTAAATTTTTCCACGTTGTGGGTATGCAAATGTAACATCTTGTTTTTATTTTTTACAAAATGTTAACAAATCATTAGAAAATCAAATAATTTTAATAATAATATTGATTTTTATATTTTAATTAATTTTGTGTTTGGATATAATCATTGCATAAATGTGTTGTATCATTTAAACAAATATACCAAGTAATTACACCATTGTTCATTGTAACAATGTAAATCATCCATATGTTTAGTCAATAATGTATCATTTTACGACATTGGACAATGCAATAAATAAATAAAATCATTTTATTATGTATGGATAATCAACTCTTCGCTATATAAAACAAGTGCTGCATGGCAACGTAGTCCCTGCCAGGTTGGAATGGGAATAAATGCGACTGAGTATAGACACGTGGGTAGCAAGTTGAAATACAGATGGTTTCTATGCAGAACAAAAGGTTCTTGGACACAAAAAATTTTAGCATTCCCGAATTAGTTTTCTTTACATACGTTCGTGGAGAGACAAAAAAAATAGTAGTAATGTCTATTATACATACGAAATATGTAATTTTATAAAGTAGATATTTAATTTTATACATACAAAATATGTACATGCACGGAGCCTTCATTCCATACTTAGCCAGTTTTTGGATCGTGGGTTCTCGGGCTGGCGGGCTCAAAATTGGACCTTTGTTGTTCCGTGCCCTACAAATAGCACCGAGAGTTCCGCGATATACAAATTGACAAGCAGACTTGCGGACTATAGAAATTTATCACAAATTAATAATGTTTGTTACATATCTCTGGAAATTACATCATTTAAAAGCATACAATAGAATAGTAATAACGTCTGTTACATAGGTTCGTGGAGAAAAACACAAAAAAAATAGAATTCCTGAATTAGTTTGCTTTAAAACAAAGGCTTATTTTATAGAGCATGCACGGAGCCCTTATTCCATACTTAGCCAGTTTTTGGATCGCGGGTTCTCGGGCTGGCGCGCTCAAAATTGGGCCTCTATTGTTTCGTGCCCTACAAATAGCACCGAGAGTTCCGCGATATACAAATTGACAAGCGGACTTGCGGACTGTAGAAATTTATCACAGATTAATAATGTTTGTTACATATCTCTGGAAATTACATCATTTGAAAGCATACAATAGAATAGTAATAACGTCTGTTACATAGGTTTGTGGAGAAAAACACAAAAAAATTAACATTCCCGAATTAGTTTGCTTTAAAACAAAGGCTTTTGTTGGACACAAAAAATTTAGCATTCCCGAATTAGTTTTCTTTACATACGTTTGTGGGGAGAAAGTTTTTGGATCGCGAGTTCTCGGGATCGCGGGCTCAAAATTGGTTACAAATTGAGAAGCAGACTTGGGGACTATAGAAATTTATCAAAAATTAATAATGTATGTTACATATCTCTAGAAATTACATCAACGTTGAAAAGCAAACAATAGAATAGTAATAGCGTCTGTTACATAGGTTCGTGGAGAAAAGCACAAAAAAGTTAGCATTCCTGAATTAGCTTGCTTTAATGCAAAGGCTTCTGGACATAAGAAAAACTAAATTTATCAAAGTATAGGTTCCTGGAAACCCAAAAAGTTAGCATACAATAGAATAATAACAACATCGTGCAAGACAAAAAATTTAGCATACAATAGGACACAAAAAATGTAGCAGTCCCGAATTAGTTTTCTTTGGAACAAACAAGAAAGGTTCCTGGACACACAAAATTCAGTATACAATAAAGGCATTCCCGAATCAGTTTTCTTTGAAATTTATCAAAAATTAATAATGTGTGTTACATCTTTCTGGAAATTTAAATGTGTTTGTCATATAGACTGGGATTGGGGCTCTCACAGACCATAAAAAGAAATAAGTACAAGAATTAGGAATGTCGAAAGAAGAAGTGCGCGACGATAGAGAGGAAGACCTGAAAAAAAGAAATTGGAAGTTATGAGTCTTTGGTTAAAGTTTTATATTTAAAGAGGTGATAACTGGATTGATAAAGAAAGCAAGAAGACAATATAGACTTAAACTGGATTGATAAAGAAAACAAGATGCCAATATAGACTTACTATGAAGCCGATGCGTTTTTGTTGTTGTTGTTGATGGTCAATGGAGTCCTATCGATCGGTTTTTGTCCTTCCTGGACGAGGTTGTCCATTCTGTGTTGGAACCATTCTTTGATGTAGCTTTTCATGGGGGCCATGTTGATTTCATCTCGGATTTCTATGTCGTAAAGGTCATTTTATAATTTCCTTAGATCCATTGAAATACTATGCAGACTCTGTTCAATTTCTTCATTGTGTGTCGTATAGTTCAGTACCCAACGCTCGTGCTCATCTAGATGATGTTCAACTATGCCGTAAAACTTTTCGAAAGACAACCCCTTTAAAATATCAACATGTTCATGGAAGGCTTCTTTGGTTATTGACAAGGATTTGAGAATTAAGTTTGGGTCTTGAACCTTGTTGGTACTTCCAGCTAAGTCTATTTGGATTAGGCTTGTGAATAAATCTTCCTTTTCTGATATGGCTTGTCTACGTGGTTTGACAATGAGCTCCAGGTTGTTAACTTTCTTTTGCCAGCATGCTTTTATTTTTGTGGTCCACTTTGGGGAGGGGAGTTTCTCTTGTCTTCTTTTCAGTTCCGATGTGTTGACGGCATAGTTGGCAAAACGGGTCATTTTCTCTTCACAACAACGCTGATCATTTTTTAAATTCGTCTCCAAATGTTTCAGGAAATCATTTGCCTTCTTTTCGAAGGAAACTAATTTTTGCGATGTTTCCCAGGCTTCAGTAACTAGTTGTATTCTTTTGTTGATGTTATTCTCTATAAGGGCTCTATAGCATGAAAGGAGGGTAGAGGATACTTTCATCTTGGCTGCAGTGGTAGCAGGTACGAATTTTGCTAAAGGACTGGCAAACTCTGGGGTTGCAATGAAAGCCTGCTCAAATTCGTTGAGGCGGTCTTTCAGTCTGTCATTTTCCATCTCAATTCCTCTAATGGAATCCTTTAGAATTTCACTGGTTACTTGGTGAAATGAGGAGATATGGGACAACCACATTTTCCTAAAGTTAATCTCTATGTGAGATTTTCCTTTCTTGTTTGTTACATCTCTCTTTTCAATGACCATACTTTTAGATTGGCTATCAAAATAAATGCTCTGGAATACAAAGGATTCATCTTCGTAAAAAATCTCGGTCTCATCTATTTCCACTGCAGACGACCCAATTTTATGCATGTGCTCAGTTTCAATTTCAAGTTGCAGCTGTTCACTTTCAATTTCGGGTTCCTCCACCTGCCCTGCATTGTTTTTTCTCTTCTTCGTCAATGGAATTTTGTAAGAACTATCAATTTTTGTGCAAGGAGGGTTCTTATCTCCTCCTTCGTTCGAAGATTTATGGGTTGCTTTCTTACTGGGATGGGCCATCGAAGCGATGCTCCGTGATGTCGTGCTCTTGGGAGTGCTGGCGGGGGACTGGGTACTCTTCTCACCGGATACTTTTCCCTGTTGTCTGTACAATTTAGTCGCACTTTGCAATGTCTCTGCATCACAATCGGCACAAGCATGATTGTTGTCGTCACTGTCCCTATCTTCAGTTAGGTGTCTGTGGATAAAAGAGTTGTTGACGCCAACTGCCAGTAAATGTTCTCGAAAAATCCCATTAGGGTTGAACCCTTTTATCCTTTCAACATACGTTAGGTTCAATTTCTTGAAATGGTCAACAAACTCGTCAATCTTGTTGACGTTTCTGCACACAAAGTCTCCGACTTTCCAGGGTAGAGGAATGAACTGTTTTTTTTTTCTTGTCATGGAAATAATGAAACCATTGGTTGTATTGCCTTGCTATTTCTGCAACAAACATCTTGTCCGTGATGTGGCATGGAAGGAAAGCAGGATTTTCATTAGAGCCCAAGACCACGAGGACACTGTGATTTTCCTTTTCTTCAAGTGTGCCCTTCCTGTTCAAAAACTTGGTTGCCTGGCCAGACATCCGCAGAGCATCCTTGCCTAACAATAAATCTTTGAAAACTGAGACAAAGCCATTAAAAACTTCATAAAAACAATGCGAGGCCTTGTGCCTCCACAAGGCCTCGTATCATAATGTTACTGGGTCGAATCCACAGTTTATTTTATTGGAAAGAGAAAGTTTTCGAAACGGACAACAATGTACTATTGCGAAAATCAAGTAGGATGACATATAAAAAAAAATCGATTCTTTGAATCGTGACAACTGGGAACAAATCTCAATGGAAATTAGCTTCCCCTAATCGAAAATGTATTGTTCCTTCACTGTGAAATACAAAATATAAATAATTATATGGGAAATGCTTGTCATGGATGCCTGTCCCATTATTCTTGTAAACAACCAAGCAATTTCCCATAATGGATTTCTAAAGGAACTTACCTACAGCCTTGTGATATCTTCAGGAACTGTTGTTGGGTCTTCGAGGAAGTCGGCTAAGATGTCCAACCCGTTATCATGTTTTTCTAAAAACTACTTGCAGTCTTGTCCTTTGAACGTCAATGTTGGCTCCGACAATTTTAAAATCTCGTGAAAGACCTGAGGTGACAAAGAAATAGGAGAATGATCGCACAGTGGAGTAATTATTTGTCTTGGAATATATTTTTCGGTGCACCAATAGACCACCTCCTTACAGTAAAAAACCTCAGAGACGTAGCCTGCATGAGTTATTCCAGAGGTCCAAATCACTTCGTTTTGGGTGGAATGGGATGAATAGTAAAAGTATGCCCTAGACCACTAGAAGTTCTGGTCCCGATGTCCAAACATATTTACTGTATCTCCAAAAAACTGTTGTCGACCTGCTGCCATAAGACTACAAGAACGTTTGTTTGCTCCAGACGATGAATGAAATGAAAAGTTGGAAGGCATAATATAACCCCGCGGAAATCTTGGTCCAATGAGTGTGAATGGGAGATGTCCTCAAGAGTTTCATTCATTAATGACAATTTGGATAGTTGTTGCATGATGCGTTGTTAACATTAAACACTAGTAATTGCATACATAGAAATGCGAAGATGGCAGATACGACAATGAGCGATTAAGCATTGTAGATTTCTTGAGCGGGCCAACACGATGACGTGTGTTCGAGATGAACAATCAAAAGGGAAAAAATAACTCTCCACACATCTTGGTTTAATGCGTAATAATGAGAGATCTCCTCGAGCATTTTGCTCATTAATGACAATGTTGACGGTTCCTGCATGGTGAGTTGTTAGCATGAAAGGTTTCTAATTGCATAGTAAGAAAGTATGGAGGTCACGGATGCGGGGAAAAACAATTTCAAAATAGGGTTACAACGTACAATCGTTGGAGGTGAGGGCACGAGGGTCAAATTGTATGTCTCAGAACTTTTTGAGTGCAATACACGTAACATTGAAGAGGGTATGGTAGGAAAGTCCAGAGGGCAATTTGTATATCACTAGTAAGAGAATAACTAATGTATATCAGGAAGGACAGGAAGTTAGTGGGGATGGAAGGCAACGAGAGATACTTTGAAACATTTGTGAGTCGTGGTAGAGTGAAGCCTGCGAGTTCGAGGAGTCTGCGGTGGAATTGTAGATCATGGTAGTTTTCATTGCACAATGTACAACACGGAACAAGAAGAGGCAGAGTTTGAAAGCGCCAACCTGGCAACCGTGTCCATAAAATTGACTAAGTATGGAAAGGAACAAAGGTCCGTTGGGTTTGTCATCTGAGGATATAGATGGAGATGAAGATATGTCATCCCGCCAAGGCTGGAACCCGAAATCATAGAAAAGCGAGTAAGTATATAACCAAAAGGCGATAATACATGGGAGGAAGAAAAGAGAAAAAGGAATAAGGAGTCTGCGGTCGAATTGTAAATCATGGAAATTTTGAGTGCAATATGTATATCATGAAACAAGAAGCAGCAGAGTTCGAAAGCACCAACTCGACAACCACAACCATAAAATTAGATAAGTATGGAAAGGAACAACAGTTGGTCGGACTCGTCATATGAGAACATAGATGGAGATGAAGATATGTCAGCCCGTTAACGCTAGAAACCGCGATCATAGAAAAACAACTAGGTATATAAGCACAAACCGATAATACATGGGAAGAAGAAAAGGGAAAAAGGACTAAGGAGTCCACGGTGGAATTCTAAATCACGAAAATTATGAGTGTAATATGTATATCACGGAACAAGAAGCAACAAAGTTTGAATGCGTCAACCCGAAACAGTGACTAAGAATTGGAGATTTCATGAACCCATGAACAGGAGGATCCAAAATAGGTTGACAAGGTCTCCCTAGAAGACGTGAGGCCCCGACGGTCAAATTGTATCATTCAGAACATTTGAATGCATAATCTGTAACATGAATGAGGGGACGATGGTGGAGCCCAGTAGTCAATTTGTATATTGTGGATGGTCGGATGCGAATTGTTTCGTATCAGTGTGTGCAGTTGTCACTAGTAAGTGTCACTAGTAAGAGCATAATAGGTGTATATTAGGAAGGACAAGAAGTTAGTAGGGACAAAAGGCAGCAACAAATACTTTGAAACATTTGTGAACAGTGGTAGACTAAACCTTGCGAGTTCGAGGAGTCCATAGTGGAATTGTAGATCACGAAATTTTTGAGTGCAAGATGTACATAACGAACAAGAAGAAGCAAAGTTCGAAACTGTGAACCCGACAATCGCGGCCATAAAATTGGCTAAGTATGGAAAGAAAAAACGGTCGGTTGGATTCGTCGTGTGATTATATAAATGGAGATAAAGATACGTGAACCTAACAATGCTGGAACCCGCGATCATAGAAAGGCGACTAAGTATATAACCACAAAGCGATAATACATGGGAAGAAGAAAAGGGGAAAAGGACCAACGAGTCTGTCATGGAATTGTAAATCATGGAAATTTTGGGTGCAATATGTATATCACGGAACAAGAAGCAGCAGAGTTCGAATGTGCCAACCCAAAACAGTGACTAAGAATTGGAGATTTCGTGAACTCGTGAACAGGAGGATCCAAATTAGGCTCACAAGGTCTCCCCATAAGATGTGAGGCCCCAACGGTCAAATTGTATCGTTCAGAACATTTGAATGCATAATCTGTAACACGGAAGAGGGGACAATGTCAGAACCCGGTAGTCAATTTCTATATTGCGGAGGGGTGGATGCGAACTGTTTCGTATAAGTGTGTGCAGTTGTCACTAGTAAGAGTCACTAGTAAGAGCATAACCAATGTATATTAGGAAGGACAAGAAGTTAGTGGGGATGGAAGACAATGACAGATACTTTGAAACATTTGTGAACGGTGGTAGAGTGAAGCTTGCGAGTTCGAGGAGTCTGCGGTGGAATTGTAGATCATGGAAGTTTTGAGTGCAAGATGTACATCATGAAACAAGAAGAAGCAGAGTTAGAAAGCACCAACCCGGCAACCGCGACCATAAAATTGGCTAAGTATGGAAAGAAACAACGGTCGGTCGGATTCGTCGTGTGATTATATAGATAGAGATAAAGATATGTCAGCCCACCAACACTGGAAGCCGCGACCATAGAAAGGCGACTAAGTATATAACCAAAAAGCCATAATACACGGGAAGAATAAAAGGGAAAAAGGACTAAGGAATCCGTGGTGGAATTGTAGATAACAGAAATGTTGAGTAGAAGATGTGAACCTGGTAGTCAATTTGTATATTGTGGAGGGTCGGATGCGAACTGTTTCATACCATTGTGTTCGGTTGTCACTAGTAAGAGCACAACCAATCTATATTAGGAATGAGAGGAAGTTACTGGGGATACTTTGAAACATTTGTGAATTGTGGTAGAACGAAGTTTGGTGCCAACCCGAAACAGTATCCAAGAGTTGGACATTTCGTGAACCCGACAACAGAAGGATCCAAAACAGGCTGACAAGGTCTCTGCAGAAGACCCGAGGTCGAAACATTCAAATCGTATCGCTCTGAACATTTGAGTGCATAATCTGTAACACAGAAGAGTGGACGATGTTGGAATTCTGTATTCAATTTGTATATTGCGGAGGGTGTGATGCCAACTGTTTCATACCCGTGTCTAGTTGTCACTACTAAGAGATAATATAGTATTGAAAATAATGTTTTTAGATACTGTTAGATAGTTGATAGGGATTACCATCCGTAAACAATGCCAATCTTCACCCCGCCAACCCTGGAGTCCGTGTGTCAATTTCTATATCGCGAAACTGCGAATGTTGTTTGGAGGACATAGAACAATAGAAGTGCAATGTTGAGTTAGCCAACACGCAGGTCTGCTTGTCAATTTGTATATCGTGGAATTTTGGGTGCTATTTGTAGGGCATAGAACAATGGAGGTCCAATTTTGAGCCCGCCCGCCCGAGAACCCGTGATCCAAAAAGTGGCTAGGTATGGAATGCACAATCCATACATGGTCTATAAAATATCATGTCCATACTTTATAGTCCCATAATACACGGGAAGAAAAAAAGGGGAAAAGAACGAAGGAGTCCGCAGTGGAATTGTAGATCATGAAAATTTTGAGTGGAAGATGTATATCACAGAACAACAAGCAACACAGTTCGAAAGCGCCAACCCGACAACTGTGGGCATAAAATTCACTAAGTATGAAAAGGAACAGTGGGCGGTCTAATTCACCAAGCCAACATTGGCACCTGTGATCATAGAAAGGTGACTCAATATATAACTAGAAAGTGATAATACACGGGAACAAGACAAGGGAAAAAGGACTAAGTATCTCGCAGAAGAACATCTAGTAATGCATATTCTTTCAAACCCCTACTAAGTTCTCACCAATTAAGGCATAAATTGCAGATCACAGAAGCATCTTTCGTACCACTGTGTCCAGTTTTCACTAGTAAGAGCATAGTTGATGTATATCAGGAAGGACACGAAGTTGTTGGGGATGGAAGGCAGTGACAAGAAGTCAATGTATATGAGGAACCCGCGGTGGAATTGTAGATCACAGATGTTTTGAGTGCAAGATGTATATAATAGAATGATAAACAACTGAGTTCATGAGCGCTGATGCCACAACGACGACCATAAAATTGGCTAAGTATGGAAAGGAACAATGGTCGGTCGGATCCGTCATGTGAGGATATAAATGGAGATGAAAACATGTCAGCTCGCCAAATATGGAACCAGATACCATAGAAAGGTGACTAAGTATATATCCAGAAATCAATAATAGGCAGGAAAAAGAAAAAGCCAGTTCGTATGCGCCAACCCGTCAACTGCGGACATAAAATTGACTAGGTATGGAAAGGAACAACGATCGGTCATATTCGTAATGTGAAGATACAGATGGAGATGAAGATATGTCAGCTTGCGAACCCTGCAACCACCCATCATAGAAAGATGACTAAGTATAAAACTAGAAAGCCATAATGGACGGGGAAAGGAAAAGGGGAAAAGGGATAAGTATCTGACAGTCGAAAAACCTTTTTTTTTTCCGTTTATTAATGGCAATGTTTTCGAACCCCTGCTGGGTTCTCACTAGTAAAAGCATAAACTGCAGATCAACGAAGTTCTTTGGCTGCAAGATGTATATGACAGAACATGAGACATAGGTGTTGGGTACCGTGAACCCGGGGCCTGCTGGCAAGATAACTGGCGAAGTATTGGCCAAGAGAAAGGTTTGATATCTATTTCAATAGTATTCATACTAATATGTATTAATGGAGAAATTTTTCATATTTATCTGAATAGTATTCATACTAATATATATTAATGGATTCTTTCTGTTTCAAATGCAAATGATCTCCCAATTTGCAGAATGCTCTTCGGTTTGCAAATTTTGTTGAAACCATGAAAAGTTTGACTGCAAGATGTATATAACGCAACAAGAAACATGAATTTTCATTGTGGTTTCAACGAGATAAACTCATTATCATCTTGTACTCCTTGCAATGACATGAGCAAACATTGACTCTCCATAAACATTAATATCTAAATTAAATTAAATGTAATCAAAATTTGGTGTGATTTAAGTAATTATGACAGCTCCAGCCGTTCCTTTATTAATGCCAATCTTTTCGAATGCCTAGTGAGTTATCAGTAGTTAAAACATAAATTGCAGATCACAGGAGCTCTTTGGCTGCAAGATGTATATGACGGAACATGGAACATAGTTGTTTAATACCGCAAACCCAAACATAATTGCCTAAGCTTTGTCGAAGAAGAAGTTTATTTATTTATTCCAATAGTATTGATATTAGTATATATGCACGGATATTATCAAATAGAAGAAGTTGCAATATATGCAAGATACTGAATAGGAACATTGCGTCAACACTTGAGCTACCTTCTTGTAACTCATTAATTCATTCTTTTTACGGGACCCGAAGAATGGAAGCAGGACGAGTCCTCCAAAATAAAATTAAAACAAATACCAGAGATTGGAAAATACTATTAAAAAATAATTCGAAATTATTCTATATTCAAATAAGATGGGTTACAAAATACAACTGAGACTATTTGCCACAACGATTGCGATTTCGCCTGCCATCGACCAATAAAAAATATGTACATTGATGAAGCTTGTTCACAGTTTTCTTGACGTGCAAACCCTTTATTCGAAAAAAACGAGTTGAATATCAATTTCGGGTCTTGTACTTATTTGTTGATGCCAATTACATCTATCCCAGTTTTTTGAATAGCTTGTCTCTTTCAAATATGGCCTGCTTGCAATGGCTGGTTATTCAACATTCCATTCTTTGTGAAGTATTAATTTCCCTTTGTCGTCGAAAACTTGGGGTTTAAGGTGCTTTCCTTGCAATGTTCCTGACCCTTGACATTCGAGACAACTTAGAAATGCGATTCAAGCCGATTTCAAATGTCACAATAGCTATGGGACGGGAAAAATATTCAAGTATGTTGTGACTGCTATTTTCCATGTATTCGATCATCTGTCTGGTTGAAAAGGCTGCCTGAAGATTTGTATGTTGAACTTCTTTGCTTTATTACAGTAAATTGGAAAAAACGTCCAACCCAGCTGCAAAATGTCAATCTGTTCAAGTACATCACTTCTTCAGGCAGCATAGGTCTGGCAAGTGTATCAAATGTTGTAGAACGCATCAACACAGGTCTGGAAAGTGTATCAAATGTTGCAGATCGCATTAGAATATATCTTTCCTCGTAGCGGTGGCAGATATGGCAGCCCACAGAAAGGTCTGGAATGTTCGAAGGTGACGCCAAATATGTGGAGTCTGTAACTACATCCAGAGGAAACCGAACAAACTTTGACAAAGAACATGGATTTATGTCAAGTCAGTTACCACACCCACAAGTAGCTCAACAAACTTTGAAATATAAACTTTTATAGTGATAATATGCCATTTTATCCACCCATACAGTTTTTGTTACCCGACTCTGGTTACATTCGCAAATGGAGTAATATTTCGCGTCATTTACGAACATCACAGGCCATTTTGCAAGTCATGGTAAGTGTGTCGCCCCTGAGGAAGACCAATTCTTGCGGGATCTGTAGAATTCGATACACTTACCAAATCTGTGTTGTTGGAAGAAGCTATATACTTCAACAAAGAACTATTTTGCACGTGACCTGGAAATCCATTACAACTCCCAGCAAGAAAACAAAGAAGTTCAACAAACAAATCTCCAAGTAGCCTTTTCAACCAACCAAAGCATCGAACATAGGGAGAACACCAACCATAAGATACTCGTTCTTCTTTTTTCCTCCTCTCTGAGTTTCTGTTGGATAACAAAGTTTTTTTTTACTCAAAGCTCACGTCACATAAAACCAGTCTCTCTTCTTTTGTCTGGGCCTCAATCACATCTCTAAGTTGTCTTACATGTCCATGACCAGGAACATTAGAACGAAGGCACCCTAAAGCACAACTCTTTGATGATAGAGAGAAATGGTAATAAGTATTTAAAAGCAACGTTGGATGATCTTCCATAGATTTTATGTTAATTCATTGTACTGACAGATGTTCTCAATATTTTTGCTTATTAATGCCAATCTTTTCGATTATGTACGTTGAATAGTGACTAATAGAACGTATTAACATTCCCATATCCGAGCAAATTCTCAAATCTAACATCTAAGATATGCACAATATTAAAGAGGAACATGACGTCAAGGCCTCTGTGGGTGACAGGTTCGTGGACTATGTTGAAGCCTTCAAGAAAACTAAAAGAGCCAATTTTTTTTTTTTTTCTCAAATTCAAAATGCAGGCGAAAGAAATTACTAGATCCCATAATATTCGCTTGTCTATTCATTTTAATGGGAGATGTCCTCGAGATTTCTGCTTATTAAAGCCAATCTTTTCGAACCTGTTTGGTCGGTTGTGACTTTTGAAAGCATAATTAATGTCTATTGAGAATGGCGGAAGGTAGCGGGGATGGTTTTAAATTTTTTGAACTCGGAAAGGCGTCAACCCACCAAACTTTAAAAACCCGACTAAGTATGGAAAGCTAGGTAGAATAGACAAACTCGTTGTAGGCAGAGGCATGCTTGTGAGTTCGAGGAGTGTCGGTTCGAATTCTAGAGCACGAAAGTTCTGGGTGCAAGATGTATACATTGAACAAGACCTGTCATAGTTCGATCAAACCTATTCGCGAAGCCGCGTCCATAAAACTGCCTAAGTATGCAACCGAACGACAGTCTATCGGAATGACCACATAAAGGCGAGAAACTATAAAGCTAGAAACACAGTTTATAAGAGGAAAATAAAAGGGAGAGAACAACTATATTGCTCACAAATCAAAACCTACTCTCATAAATATGAAACCATAGCAACACATAATCCATGGAAAAAGCATCGCCAGCTATGAAATATAGTTTGAGGCCGACAAACTCTAGTTGAACGCGTAAGAGATGCAATTTACATCGACTACAATTTTTTTGTATGTTGTTTTATCTTAACAGTATTCTATGCAGACTCCACTGCAAAAGAATGTAAGAAGAGATCCAACTGCGGATGCAACATCCCAACATTGCAAACCGTAGGCAAACAAGAACAAGCAACAAATAACAGCCCAATTAAGAAGCACTAAAAGGCCCAACTGCATGTGCAGGGCCCGAACCCTGCAAAGTCGAATCAAACAACAATAAACAACATACAACGAAGAAGGAAGCAAGCAACAACCACTCCACCAGGAATGACATAGTTCCAATCGCGATTGCAGAACCCCAAACGTACAAACTACAACAACATGAACAAACAAGCAAGAAAAACATCAACACGCAAATAAGAAATCACTGGAGATGCAAAAATCAAGCATGAACCAGTTAACCAGGCAAACAAGAATAAGCAACAAACAACAACCCAGTTAAGAAGCACCAAAAGGCCCAACTGCAGGCATATGACCCCAAACCTGCAAAGGCGAATCAAACAACAATAAACAACATGCAGCGAAGAAAGAAGCAACCAACAACCACTCCACCGGGAATGACGCAGTTCCAATCGCAATTGCAGAACCCCAAACCTGCAAACTGCAACAACACGAACATGCAATCAAGAACAACAACAACATGCAAATAAAAAATCAGGGGAGATGCAAAAAACAAGCATGAACCAGTGAACCAACAATGCCGCTAAAGCATATAAATTTAAAAAATGGAAGAAAATGTATTGTAACAAGCCTTTTAAACAACCATTGAACGCTACCAAGGCTGTTAGGTAAACATTTAAGTCTGTCAGAAATGCTCTGTAAACATTTCAGAAAAAAAATGCAATGTGGTAGCTCTCTGACATATCCCCAAAAAATTATTATATTTTTTGTAACAATAGTTCGAACACCAGAGAATGTATTCGAAGGCCAAACTTGGATATGCCAACATATCAAACATTGCCATAAATTTACCTAGCATAAAATGCTAAACCAAACATTCGAACTAATGGTAGCATTAATCCACTTTCGATGAATGCATAACAAAATATATGCTTCAAAAAGACCATATACGATCAAATACTTTGGATATGCCAACCTATATAACATTGGGAATAGTGAAGCTGACAATAAGACCTCCAATCCCTTGTCCAATTAGATCATGACAAATATGGTACTTTTTATTATTATATAAAAATCGATGTTTTCATTTCCCTAGTTCCAACAATAGATAATATGGAAATATTTGTGGTCAAGGACAAACTAATATGAAGTCAACGACTTATCGATCACTATAGTCCCTCTATGCCTATGACAAGGACTAATAAGGCAACATAAAGGTTCACGATACTAAAAATGTCAATAAATAAATGTTATAGTTATTGGTGACATGTTGTCATCCAATTGGAACAATATGTCCACATTAAACATGTTTGATTTTCATAGACAAACATTCCAAAATGTATGACTTGTACCATTCAATTTCAATTATGATCATTCATTGGTTGGACCATTGTCGTTGCTCGAGATCACTTGCATGATGTATTGTACTTGGGTTATTTGGAATATTTTGTTGTTTGGATTGAGTTTGAAAATGTGTCTCTTTGTGTTCCATCTACAAACTTATAAATAAAGTGTAATGAATATATATCCATTTGTAATTTAGTATACATGATTGCACAGATACAAAATTCGTATAAATATAGTAGTGGTTGCTTCATAAACAATACACATTATTTTGAAGCCATTCCTCAAGATGCCTCTCAATATATCTTTTGTTGGCTCCACTCCATACTTTGTTTGTTGCAAGTTTTGTACACCATGACAAATCATAGATATAACTAAAGGTTTCTTGTTGTTCCATTAATTGTAAAATAAGAGAGATAAAACAACATAGCTACTTATAATTTCTTCAATTAACCCTCGATACTCCAACATGTACTCATAACCCATATGTAATCCATTCTCAATCAAATGTTTGGATGGCTTTTGTTTGTATGTTAGCACTTATTAGAAAATAACCATGGATGATTGCACATCAATTAAAATGCATTAAGTACACATAAAATTTGCAATCAACCCTTTTATACCTTGTTGTCTCGTCTTACGTGTCGAATGGGTTCCATTTTCTTTTCTTTTGTGCAATAACCAAATAATTGAAAATTGATATTTCATTCTGTAATTAAGCTCTCTATACATAGAAAAAATCAATGAATACATACGTCTGATGGATGTTGTTGTTGGGATGGTTCCTCCTATGATGCAATTATGCTCATTTATTTAGCCATCTCTTGTACACTTTTTTTGACATCCCTACTGACATGTTTCATATATCACATTGATCATCCTTTAGACTTTTACCAATCTTCCTGGAAAACAAAAAACACAATAAAAAAATAGATTAACACTTATACACTTTTTTTGACATCCCTACTGACATGTTTTGTATATCACATCGATCATCCTTTGGAATTTTATCAATCTTTTAAAAAAATGAAAAACGCAATGAATATTTGATGAATATTTATACAAAAAAATATAGCAAAAATATTAATTTGCTCATTTTTCCGATTAGTGTATGCATATTACAGACAAAAACATGTTTAGCAATAATAATGAGTCATTGGATTCATTTGTGCACTGCAAACACAAATAATGTATATACGTTCTTTCGAATATATCCCTTATATTTTTATAAAACTCCTCCCCACTCTCATTAACTTATGGTGCCACTTTAGATGATCTGAGGACCAATTCATCATAATTTCCATCCTTCATAGTTTTTATCTTCTTAGGATGACCTTCTATTCCCTCATTGTTAGTCCTTACACAACATTCAACAAATGCAAAATCGAATGTTTGAAACCTGTTAGTGATTATTGTTAAGAAGTACATTTATAGTAAACAATCAAAGAAATTTTTCATATTGATGACCTTTTGATACACCTAATTCCTTTGTTTGCAATATTTCCATAAAACTTTTACACTTTTTTCCACTTAAATTCAGAAAAATCATTTGGATTTTCTTCATGTTTTTTCTTTGCATGACATGCATTATCCAATACACATCATTTAAACCTACAGATAATTCAAATATATTACTTTAATATTAAAATTTAAAAGAACTTGCCATGTTCTCTTCTTGAGATATGTTTCCCCCACCCTTGTTGTTATAAGTGTTTTTCCCTAATCTTCTATCAATAAAAGACCTGTAAAATGAAATACACTAATTATGAAATATGTTTTACAAACTAAGTCAAGAATTTTAGGCTAAAAATGTTTTTAGGTTAAGTGATGTGTATAATACAACAACATGTATTAGTGCGCTTAATGCAGACTTGAGAATTGGTGTGTCATTATTTTATAATGCACATCGATAAACTTGGAAATGTTTTTTTAAAAATAAACATTGGTAAAACAGTGCGTTTAATACAATGTTTCACACCAATGCATCGTTTATGTATATTATGCACATCTAAAATTGTTTTATTTAGAAGGTCATGCCAAACAATGTGCTCTTAATTATAAAACGTTGGTGCATTGTCACAGTCCAATGCACATTGTGGATTGCAAAAGCATTTTAAAAAATCTGATTGTGACTAGGTTTGGGATCCAATGCAATGAGTTAAGTACACAAAACCAATAAATATTCACTGCCTAAAAAAGTCTCATTTTTGGAGTTTGCAACAATATAAAGAAAATAGAAGAAACAAAAAAACTAGGGTTTGTAGAGTTGAAGGCAACTCTCAAAGCTTTTTATTTTCTTGAAACTACTCTATAAATACTAATAGGGATAAACTCAAAATTTATGGAATTTTTTGAATCAATAGAAGGTAAATTTCAGATGACTAGAATGAAGTTATGTACCTTAAATTTCTCCTATGCAAATTAGTATGTGACCTACGGTGATCCCTTGCAAATTTTGCTCTTTAGAAAAATTTATCCACTCTAAAATCTTCTTGGTGAATCCATCTTGCACAAGTCTCCCCTTTGACTTTTGGTAAAAGAATGGAATAGGGACTAGCATTTTCTTTTATAAACTTACTTTTACAAAATGAAAGTCCTGCTATGTGGACATAAACACACTGAATAAACAATTTACAATGAAAATAGACGTGTGAATCTTTGCAATTAAAACTGTGTGGAGGTTTTTGCGAAGATTTATTTTTGGTGCATATCATAAATTAGTGCACCAAGGTGTTTAGGATATTACATACGCACTAGTGTGGTAAATGTGAATTAAGCGCACTATTTTCTTATAAAATACTTTCAAAACTTTGTTTGAAGTTAGAATGTTATTCAGAAATTCAAGGTAGAAGGAATAATCTGCTAGAAATTCAAGCCTTTATGTCGTTATTGGGGTCATCTATGAGATCATGTAAGGTGATTATGACGGATGAGGCAAATGTTCCTTTGTGGGATCGTGTAAGTTTATGGCGATGGATGGGTAATGTGCAAGATCATGTAAGGTTATGACAATGGATGGGCAATGATGTAAGGTTATGATGACTGAAGGGCAATGTGGGTAGGATGACAATAGGAAAATGCCCAAGTGTAATCATAAGTATTCAAATTGTCATCATAATCACTTATGATATAGTGAACTCACAATTAATATAGATTAGAATCTCACGACTAATATAGATTAGAAACTCACAACTAATATAGATTGGAATTTTGAGAGATTGCACAAACTTTAGATTCAAGTTTTTGTATAAGAAATTCATACACAAAAATCCACAGAAACGCTTAGGACATAGATTGCATCATTTCACAAGCCTTTCGATTGGGGCAACTCATCTTTCTTTTAAAGTCATTGAGCCCAACTTCTCTTCTTGTTTGGTGTGTGATGTATTATATTACTTTTCATTGATTTTAACTTTGTTGATATGATTATTTTAATTGTTCTTCTCTTGTACTTTGTTCATTGTAGGGGATACATCAACACATTCAGAAATTGATGCCATCAAATATGGCTTGCATTGGGACTACCTTTAAATGTCCCCCCGGGGAGTATGAAAAAAAT
This sequence comes from Picea engelmannii, assembly GCA_009831015.1. Taxonomy (NCBI): domain Eukaryota; kingdom Viridiplantae; phylum Streptophyta; class Pinopsida; order Pinales; family Pinaceae; genus Picea; species Picea engelmannii. The sequence continues at coordinate 482,036 of ML785535.1, read as the reverse complement.
CATTGAGTGTTTGTATTTTTCGATTTTCAATGGAATGAATTTAAATGTATTGCTTAATTCGACATTTGTTTTATAAAGCAGTTGGTTGCATGTGTACTATTGTAAAAAAATTCCATGCTTCTATTAAATGTTTGAAGATACTAAATACATTGTGTTTACTAATACTATCGATTTAATGTTCAATATTTTTGCAATCGAGATTTCGAAAACAAGCAACCTATCTACCATCTACTGTTTCACCCCATTTTAATGTCAAATTGAGGGGAGGTCATTAAACAAGCACAACTTAGAGAGGAAGCAAGAAAATTGAAATATAAAACACACAAACACTTATAAATTGCATTAAATTCCTTGGATACATGGATTAGCTCCATTAGAAAATGGATATCTTTAGTGTATAATTCAATAGATAAATGTTTCACTACGTGGGTCAAGTCTACTATATGTGGATTGCCCTTCTCCCCAATACAAAAATTATTCTTCCTTATCTTTTCAATGTGTTGTTTTGCAGTTGCCATACCCAAAATAAATACACAGTGAATTCCAACTCCAACACAATTAAGAGAGAGGTTGAAGTTCCCCTTCAAATTTGCTTCAACAATGAGCAAAAATGTTAAAATAGCCCCTAGAGTAAATCACAACGAGTAATTTCACCCGATGGAAATTCACCTTGAGTGATATTAACGATGAATGCTTTGTGATTTAACGTGAAATAAATGGAAAGTGAAACTATTGGTGGTAGGTAATGTAAGCCTTGTGCAAGCATTGTGTTTGGTGAAAATATTGATGGTAGGTAATGTAAACCTTGTGTGAGCATTGTGTCTGGAAAATCTAAAATCATTTATACCAATCACCTCAAAAAATAATTGGCAAGCAACACAAGGATTGTGTCTTCAAAACATTGCACAATATATTTATTGTCATACATTAAACTATTACAAGGGTTTTTATGTGTGCACGCATCTTTATTTTTCTGCAATAACACCTAGTAAGTAATCCACTGAGTAGACGCATATTTATGTGCAAAAGCATATAAATAATCAATATGTGTTTGATACATACTTAACAAGATACACTAAAGAAATTTTGTGTAAAAACATTTACGAGCTAAATGTTTTTTTGCAAGGAGAGAAGTCAAGTTAAAGTGGATCTTATTATCATTCTCCTGACTAATGTTAATGTTTTATGTGCCAATTTAGATGTCTAGTAGGTTAAAGTGGACCTTATCATCCTTCCCCACAAAAAAATTACTATACACTTGACTTAATGAAAATGAAGTCGAAGAAAACTTATACAACATCGTAATCATATCAATGAATGCATAATTAATACCATTAGTGGGATATAATCCATGCTGTTAAATTGTTGTTACTACGACCAATCACATGAAACTCATTAAAAGAATTAGCTCTTACTTAATGTGTTGATAAATGTATGTTTATGTTTTTAAAGGAAATGTTTTTAATTTCAAGGAAGAGATTATTGAAGAACATATTTTTCTATTGTTATCCCCCTTAAATGGGTTTAAAGTTGTTGTTCTTATTTTAAAAATTTATTATTAATAATTAATGTTCATAATCTTCTTAAGATGTGTTTAATCTTTTGAGTTATTATTAAGAAGAGTTTCTTTAATATTATAATTTTTATAATTGCATGTGTTAATTTTTTTTTGATAACTTCGAAAAATCAATTATAAAATATCAAACACATTTCTTCATACATAAAATCTCTAAATATTACTAAACTTGGAGTGTTCATGTCACTAATCCAAACCAAACATTCAACACATTTCAAAAACTCTTTAACACAAAAAAACACCCACGTATTTATTAAATATAACCAACACACTTATTTAAAAAAACTCGTTAACACTAAGAACATATTTATCAAATATAACCAACACACATATAAAAAAATAGTCTTTAACACAAAGAACATATTTATCAAATATAACCAACATACTTATAACACTCACATAGTTGTGAAGTATGACAAAAATCACAAGACAATGAACTTTAAATTAACGACAATGTCCATCATAACCTTAATCTAGACAAATCATGCACAATGCCATGCGCATTTGTAAGGCTTGATTCAATTCACAATTTTAATGTCAATGTCACATTAGCACTTATTTCAATAAGAAAAAAATCATCCCCTTGTCCGCCATCTATCTAAGTTTTCATAATTTTAATGGAAAGTAGTTTTGTACATTCCAGATTTATTTACCACCATCAAATAACTTTTGAAATCCTAAATACATCATGGGCATCAAATTCCAACCTACTTGATGTGACCATCGTGGGTGTAATCCATCTAAACCACATTGTTTGTGTTGGGTGGCAAAACTTCGCGTTGATAGGACAACTAGTAATCATTGACATCAAACATGGGAAACATTGCATGCAAGCAAAGTGTCATCATGTTTAGAGTATATCGATAGACAACTGGCCAAAGTGCCATTGACTTTGACCTCCAATAAATTTGTCACCCTATAAATTGTTAGAATAACACAATTTTAAGAACTAGACCCCAACATGATGATATGTTTCCTTTTATGTCATTTGCAGTTTTCAAGACTAAGGTTCCACCACCATATGTATGGGTGGATTGTTAATTTACATGTATCCAACATAAGCTACATTTTGAGATTCTCATGTGGATTGGATCATTATATTATTTTTCATCTATCTCGATGCTTTATGGGTGAAAAAATTGGAGGAATCAACTTGCAAATCGATTTTTAGAGGTTGGTCCCAATTTGGAAAATTGGGTCCAAAAAAACCATCT
>ML785535.1:451750-472350 GCA_009831015.1 Picea engelmannii | reverse complement strand
AACCACAAGAAGGAAGCAAAGAAAAAGAATCTTCTAGCCATGGATTCAAGCAATCAAGTTGAAAGAAGCTCTTATGTGGATGAGAAGATTGTCTACACATAGTGCAGAAGGAAGTGGATCTGAGTAGTCTTCATCACCATGAAGAGAAGGATACGACTAAGCTCTTGCACATCAAGAGTCATGTCAAGAAGACCAATATAGATTCTCCATTCGACTCTCATTCACAGGTTAATCTCATAGCAACAGATCTGGTCAACAAGCTTGTATTGGAGGTTCACGATCATCCTATTCCCTATCCATTAGGTTGGGTAAACAATGATGCAGAGATCAAGGTAACGAAATAGTGCAAGATTATATTTGTTGTAAGTGTTGATTTTATCGATAAAGTGGAATTGGACGTAGTACCCTTTGACATATGTGGAGTAGTGTTTGGAAGCCCCTACATATATGTGAGGGATACAATCTTCACAAGGAGAGCCAATCAGTATTGACTAATCAAGGATGGAAATTCCTACATCATCAACGCGCATAAAGGAAAGTCAAAGATCTTATTGGTAAGTGCCAACCAAGCATAAAAATTGATTAGTTCCAGTAAGAAATATGTTTTACTTTTCTTAAGAGAAAATCAGACTAAGGATGAGTTGATAAGAGTAGGCATCCATGGAGGGGTGTACTAAAGACCATAAATATTAGTTGGAGGAGTTTCTACAAACATACAGAGGAGTGTTCCAGGAACCTAAAGGGATACCACCCAAGAGGGATGTGGAGCAAGAAATACAATTATTTCTAGACTCCCCATTGCCAAATACTGGGTTGTATAGACTGTTTATTCTAGAAACAAATAGAGTTAAGAAGCAATGGCAACCGCTATTGGAGTAGGTAGGTCATGACTCAACCAAGCACCTCACCTATAATAATTGTACCAAAGAAGGATGGGACTTGGTGAATGTGTATCGACTACAAATCATTGAACATGATTACACTAAAAAGTCGGTACCCTTTTCTCAGGATCAATGGTCTGTTAGATCAGTTGCAGCTTGCAAAATATTTCACCAAGTTGGATCTCAAATCTAGATACCACCATGTACGCATGAAGGAAGAAGACACCTAGAAGACGACCTTCAAGACAAGGTAAGGTTTGTATGAATGTGTCACACACCCACCACGACGATTGAATTTTTTTTTTTGTCTTTTTTTCGAGGGACAAAATCCTTGAATTTCTACGAGGCCTAACGCAGACCGTCCCTTCTCTTATCCTCCTCCAAGTGACCACAACATGGCCTTAGTGCAAGCACCTTTCGCAACTCGTGAGGTGGAGAGTCAAGGCTCTCGACTCCTCTTTCTCCAAACGCCAATACCCGAAATGCGATACGGGTATGGCTCCCTCCTCACTAGCTCCTGCTACATGTAACCGTAGGCTAGGCTAAACACTAGCACTACTCGCATCTCGTGACTACGTGAGTTGGAGTATTGAGCCCTCGTGCTCCTCCTTTACGAATCCTCGAAACATGATAAGTCAAGAATGGGTTGACTCTTTCCCAGGCGACAGGTGTCCACCACCTGTCACCCGCTTCCACCCTTCTCTAGGCGCTTGTTGTTACGCCACCTGTCAACCACGTGGTCCCCACCTAATGGATGTGCCACATGTTCGCACGAGCCCTCGATGCTCGACACTTCACGACTTCTGCAGTCGAAAAGAAATTCTTTCAACCTTTGAACCCCCGATACACGATACCACGCGGAGGTTCTGATCCAACGATTCTCTCGTGGCTTGGATCCAACGACCACGATCACGTCGTGATTTCACGAATCGTGAGTTCGTGTAGTCCTACCCTTGACCACTCCAAGTCGCGAGTCAGCAAAATGCTACCCGACTACCACGCGTCCTGTGTCGATGGACGGTTTTGAATACTTCGGGACTTTCAGGACGTTGTCGAGTCCACTCTCCCGCCTATGCAAAGGTTAAGATCGACGGTCAATAGAGCTTTGTCAGATCCTTGGATCTATGGTCCTGGATCCCATTGTTACTTGCAAAGGCTAAAAGGGTCGAGGTATTAACGCCTGCACTCCTCCTCTAGATCCATCAGTCTTGACAGATCTGGGGTATTTCTGAAAGGATTCCGACTGTTCGTCTACCAAACGATGGGGTATTTTCTTTCGATAATTGGACTCACTATCCTTTCTGAGCTTGAATCACGAAATTCAACCTCTCGGAGCTTCAAACTCCCATGACTCTGAGACCTTAGAGAGCTACTCTTTCTTGCATAAGGTTTCCAGACTCGGATCGCATGAACCTTCAGACGGTTCTTGGGCAATTGTCCCTGATCTTAGTCGAGTCTTTGGGTAAAGGTTCGGTACGGTTCCAAGGTTTATGGGGTAATTCTCGGGGAAGAGTACTCTCGAGGAGCCTTCCCAGAATATTACGAGAATCAAGCAAACAAGACGATTCTCAATGGAGCGAACTCATGCCCCAGACTTAATCATTTGTACAGAAACCAACCATGGCATGTAAGTATACACATGCATCCATTATTTCCAATCTAAAACACCAAGCAAGCATTCCTCACAGAAATCATTATGGGCATATAAAGATGAGCATGTATTCATGATATTTAATTCAAAATACAAGGCATAAAACACTTATCAGATCCACCAGGCGTGATGCAACTATAGAGAGGGGTGCTCGTTTCCACCCAACCATAGGCTCAGTGACTCTAAACGGATTTACCACTAGCCACCCCCGAGCTAGACCATGATGCTTTGAGATTCAGTCTCCTACTTCCAGCTCAACGAAAGTCAAGGATGAAGGTTACTCTCCTTCTCTTGATACAGAAAAATAATCCAAGACGAAGGTTACTCTCCTTCTCCTATGTTCATAACTCCCTCTGTTTCTAAAGTTTCTCCAGTTCTCTTCCGCGATCCCTGTCGCGCGTGCTCTCTCTTTACCCTTTACCACACTTCCTCTCTTGCCTTTTTCTCTGCAAGATTGCGTGTGGCACGAATTTCCCCATCTGTGGTCAGGTCTGAGAGATTTTACGGATGGGCGGTTCACCTCCATCCCCTCATTAACTCTTGAGGAGCCTCCCCACCTACCAATCTGATGGAAAATCCATTCCAGGGTCAGAGAGTTGCTTTGGTCTTTGAGCACGTAAAAACTAGTATGGTACTGGCTCGATGGAAGTTAACACAACCATTCCAGGTCCCTTCCACCACCTCTCATTAGCCATCCTGGTCTCTTTTAGCACATCCCCCTCCCAACAGTCATGCAACACATATTCATAACATAATTTACATTCATTGACCTTTTATACAAAGGTCCGTCAAATCAAACATTCACATCTTTGAGTTTGCCATAGTTCTTGGCCAATATAGTTATTTTTACAGACTGGGGGAAACAAGGTGTTACAGAATGGTTGGTCATGCCATTTGGTTTATGTATTGCACCATCTACATTTATGAGATTAATGAATGATGTATTATGCCCATATCTAGATTCATTTGCTATAGTCTATTTGGATGATTGTTGACCAAAATTTGGTCATCTATATTTTCCTACTCTTGGATTCATAATAGCCTTGATATCAAAAGAAGAAATTTTTGAATTTTTATAAGTTCATTCTACAACCCTCAGTCTCAGGTTTGCCACACATTTTTCGGATCAGAAATATATTTTTGTATGACTAAGTTACTCAAGATCTTGTCTAGAGGTCTGATTTTGAAGAATCTTTCTAACTATCATGTTCTCCTCTCCTCTCCTATATTACAATTCTACCATACTTAGAATTTTCACTCAACATCTCTCTTTCCATACTTAGTCATATTTTAGTGTTCGTGGGTTCGATCTCTCATCCTCCATTTTTCGTGACCTTCACTTTGCACCCCAAGTTTCATGATCTACATCTCGACCATCAGCCTTATTGCGAGTTCCGATCTCCAAAGTATTTCATTCCTCTTGAATGCGAATCCGACCGACCGTTCCTCAACACTTAGTCTACTTTTGTATCGCAGACTCATGGACTCATTCACTTTACCTTCCCACCTACATCACCCTACTCCACCCTTATCCCTCTGCCACACACAAATTACCCCCGCCCCCTCTCATCTCCTTACCCTCTCCCTACTTAAACTTTTTTCAAAGTAATATAGCTCGCAGGCAGGCAGACACCAGTCATCTATCACTCCTTTACTCACCTCACTCCCCAACCTATCCCCGCAACCTACACACTACCCCCTTGACTTCCTCTACCTACAATTTCCCCTTCACTTACCTTTCCACCTACTCTCCCATACTTAACCATTATTCCAAAGTTTTCCCCATTTACACCATAAACCAATAAGAACATTACACATGGAAGCATGGAATTGTGACACATGACAACTCGTAGAGGGAGACATGTGGAAAGTTATTACAAAAACACATGGCAATATATGAATCTCTGATTCATCAATGACTGGGCATGAGGTGGACAACGGCGAGATTCCAAAAAATTGTTATTATTTTCAACAATTTTCCAAGGGTCGAATCCTCCAAGTCCATAGTCTACTCTCTTCTTTATTTCTTGTCTTGTGTTGGAAGTTGATACATTTTTCTCAGAAATTAAAATATCAGTCAACTGCATTTTTTTTAATGGGCGTGCGTGACAACTCAACTTCATGAGCTCGTATCTTGAGATCCACGCGACGGATTTAGACAAATTTAATATTGTTGGAGAGCTAAGACGATGAAGATGACATTTGAAATGATTTCCATGGCTAAAAAAATTATTATCATTCCCAGAGAATTAAAACATAGTCATCCTCTTTTAAAGGGAAATTAATTAAATTTGAAAAAATAAAAGTTTAATTAAAACTTTTATTTAAAAGGAGAAGGGCCCACTTTCAATATACTTGTATTAATGATGTGAATTCATTAATGGGGAATTAATGAGGCATTAATTAAAGGAAATGTTTCAAGAAGAAACTTGTATGAAAATTTCTAGAAGGGCAAGAAACAGTTGAGACGGTTCTTATAACTGTTGATGAAGACAATAAAAGGATAGCAGCAAGCAAGTGAAGACAAGGAGAGAACATCATAGTAAGTTTATGCTGATCATATCTTTCTTTCTTTATCAGTTCTTTCATCCAGTTACTCCGCTTCTTTGACTAGAAAGGTTTAACCAAAGTCTGATAACTTCTCCCTTTCTTCTTTCCAGGTCTTGTTGTTCCTTTACCGCTCACCATCCTCCTTATACAAGCTTAATCCTTGTTTATATTTGTTTTATGGTCCACGGGAGCCCCAATCCCAGTCCTAAGGACAAACGCATTTTAAATTTCTAAGAATATATAACAGAGTATTTTTTCTGAAATTTCAAGAGAGCTATTTTGGGATTAGTTTTGACTGTGCTTTGTAACTTTGAGTTTTGAGTATAAAGTATTTGAGATTGATCTATCATTATCTTTATTTGAACTGCATATATTCACTCTGTTGAAGTTCTCTTATGCTTGCAGACAATCTTCTTATTATTTTTATATGATCAGAAATCTTTAGTTTAACTATGATGGATGTGAGGAAATTTTGTCCATCTTTTTAAATGTATGAAGTGTGCGATTCATAATCATTTCTCAGTAACTTTCTTTAAAAGAAAAAAAAAACATTTCCTTTCGTGTTATTTTCATATTTCTTTGATTACCACGATGGACTTCTGTAAAGTCCTATATTATGAAGATTTAAGGTCCCAAGAAAATCTTAAAGAGGAGTACCATCTCTGTAAAAACGTGGGGGGATTTACATCCTCGTGAGGTTGTCGTTTTGGTCTTAACGAATTCAAGCGTCAAAATTTTTGGCGACCATATTGGGGAGCGATTTATTTTTAAGATATTTGAGGAACGAGAAATCTCCATGGCTCAAAGTTTCGAGAAGAAGATTCAAGAAAATTGTTGCTTATTTTAAGCATGGCTCACCTTTTTTGTAATTTCAAAAAGAAATGAGAAGCACCAAAGATTCGGGAGAATTAACTCCCTAACAACTCCATTGAAAAAATTCAAATTGAAGGGTTTCATTCATGTCGTAATGCTTCTTTATATTATTCATCAATCCCATCAATGGATTTCAAGACTCGACAAAAGGGAGAAATACTCAAAGAAGGAGGTGATTTCATAATACCCCTTTAAATCTACCAGAAGTAGACTTTCAAATGCCCAATATTCCTATTGAAATTTTTTCTACATTCTTTGGGGATACTTCAGAATATGCAATGCAACACTTGATTAATTTTAAAGGTACATGTTATGATTTCAACCTCACTAAAGACAATGTTACATGTAGATTCTTCCTACAAACTCTGCGAGAGGATGCTCTTGAATGGTATAGTTCATTAATGCCTAACTTCATTACTAGTTGGAATGTGTTAGAAGATTCATTTGCAGAAAATTTCATCCCAAAGGTCCATTCATATGTTTTTGTTGATGTTTTAAATGTTGTTGCCCACCCATCCTCTCCCATATGGAAGCAAGATAACGAAGTCACCAATTTTAAAGAAGAATCTAATCAAAGAGTGGATGAAATTTCTAAGTCAAATCATGTTGTTTAAAAGGAAGATGAAAATTTCAAATTACAAGATGAAAATTTCAGCTTCCTATATACTCCATATGAAGATATTTCAAGCAGCAAATTTGAGAATGAAATTGAGGAGCCTCCACCAAATAAGCAAGAAGATTTCAGCCTTGTAATAGATGATGAAACATCACAAGAGAACTTGCGACAAGAAGAATTGATTGAAGAAATGAATCTTGAAAAGAATGATGAACAAGATCACCTTTACAAGAAAGAAGAGTCTTTTCAAGAGATTTTTGACAAATCAAGAACCTTGGAAGTGGTTGGAAATAAGGAAAAGGATGAACATATTCTTATGTTGAAAACTCCTCAGCCAATCAAAGACAATAGTATTCTTGAGCAACCAAGAATTGATTTCATAGAATTATGGTTCCAGAGCATTGTTGGCCAAACAATGCAATCAAATCTTCACCATACTTGGTATAATTTTTCTCCAGTACATATTGAGAGTGTCCATGACTCATTGGTACAAGTCCCAACATATCTCAGAATTTTGGAGTTCATTCCACAAATTAGATCAATGCTTGAATGGCTCCATTGGAAATCTGCCTATACCTAAGGTTCCTCGTTTTTTTCAAGTAAGTTAGGGTAGGTAGATCATGTATGTACATAGTTTATTTCTTCCGTCAAATTTTTTCGCAATAAAGCAATTGCTAAGTGTACGTTAACATTTGAAGATAACTCCATGAAAGAAGAAGAATTGCAAGATTGTATTTTGAAGATGACTCCATAGTTCAATGGAGAAGGTAACTGGTCTTGAGATTATGGTGTTCTCAACAACCCACAGGGGATCATTGTCCTGTAGTTGGATCCATTTGTTGACCAAAATTTGGTCATCTATGTTTTTCTGCTATTGGATTCATAATAGCCTTGATATCAAAAGAAGACATTTTTGAACTTTTATAAGTTCATTCTGCAGCCCTCAGTCTCAGGTTTGCCACACATTTTTCGGATCAAAAATCTATTTTTTTGTATGCTTAAGTTACTCAAGATCTTGTCTAGAGGTCTGATTTTGAAGAATCTTTCTAAGTATCATGTTCTCCTCTCCTCTCCTATATTACAATTCTACCATACTTAGAATTTTCACTCTACATCTCTCTTTCCATACTTAGTCATATTTTAGTGTTCGTGGGTTCGAGCTCTCATCCTCCATTTTCTGTGACCTTCACTTTGCACCCCAAGTTTCTTGATCTACATCTTGACTATCAACCTTGTCGCAGGTGCCGAGCTCCAAAGTATTTCATTCCTCTTGCATGTGATTCCGACCGACTGTTCCTCAACACTTAGTCTACTTTTGTATCGCGAACTCACAGAATCATTCACTTTACCTTACCACCTACATCACCCTATGTCACTCTTATCCCTCTGCCACCCAAAAATTACCCCTGCCCCCTCTCATCTCCTTACCCTCTCCATACTTAAACTTTTTTCAAAGTAATATAGCTCACGGGCGGACGGACACCAGTCATCCATCACTCCCTTACTTACCTCACTCCCCAACCCGCCAACCCGTCCCTGCAACCTACAAACTACCCCCTTCAATTCCGCTACCTACAATTTTCCCTTCACTTACCCTTTCGCTTGCTCTCCCATTCTTAACCATTATTCCAATTTTTTTTGCATTAAAACCATGAACCAATAAGAACATTTCACATGGAAGCATGGAGTTGTGACACATGAAAACTTGTGGAGGGAGACACATGGCAAGTTATTACAAAAACACATGGCAGTATATGAATGTATTATTCATCAATGAATGGGCGCGAGGTGGACGACGATGAGATTCCAAAAAATTATTATTATATTCAACAATTTTCCAATGGTCAAATCCTCCAAGCTCCATAGTCTCCTCTCTTCTTTATTTCCTGCCAAGTGTATGTTACACTTAACCTTATATATCACTAAGAATCTTTTATTCTCGTACATGTGGGATAGGAATAATGAAGAAAAGTCGAAATTCAACAAAGGAAGTCGAAATTAAATCAAGGGTCCACATTTACCAATCAAACTCGATCGATGGTGGCTGAGTCACAATCTTGCAAAGGCTATATCTTGAGCTTCCGGCCTATGTTTGCAGCAAAATTTATACCGTTGGAAAGATATTTCGACGTAGAAGATAATGGTATAGGTTTCAAGTGCTGAAAGTTGATACATTTTTCTCATAAATTAAAATATCATTCAACTGCATTTTTTTTAATGGGCATGCGTGACAACTCAACTTCACAAGCTCATATCTTGAGATCTAGGCGACGGATTTAGACAAATTTATATCGTTGGAAATATAAGACGATGAAGATCACATATGAAATGATTTCCATGGCTAAAAGTTTTGTTATCATTCCCAGAGAATTAAAACACAATCATTCTCTTTTAAAGGGAAATTAGTTAAATTTCAAAAAATAAAAGTTTAATTAAAACTTTTATTTAAAAGGAGAAGGACCCACTTTCAATATACTTGTATTAATGATGTGAACTCATTAATGAGAAATTAATGAGGCATTAATTCAAGGAAACGTTTCAAGAAGAAACTTGTACGCGAATTTCTAGAAGGGCAAGAAACAGTTGAGACGGTTCCTATAACCGTTGATGAAGACAATAAAAGGATAGCAACAAGCAAGTGAATACAAGGAGAGACCATCATAGTAAGTTTATGTCGATCATATCTTTCTTTCTTTATCATTTCTTTCATCCAATTACTCTGCTTATTTGACTAGAAAGGTTTAAGCGAAGTCTGATAACTTCTCATTTTCTTCTTTCGAGATCTCGTTGTTCCTTTATAGCCCACCATCCTCCTTCTACAAGTTTAATTCTTGTTTATATTTGCTTTATGGTCTGTGGGAGACCCAATCCCAGTCCTAAGGACAAACACATTTTAAATTTCAAAGAATAAATAACAGACTATATATTTTTTCCTAAAATTTCAAGAGAGCTATTTCGGGATCAATTTTGACTGTGCTTTGTAACTCTGAGTTTTGAGTATAAAGTATTTGAGATTGATCTATCATTATATTTATTTGAGTTTCCCATGTTCACTTTGTTAAAGTTCTCTTATACATGCGGGCCATCTTCTTTTTATTTTTATATGATCATAAATCTTTAGTTTAACTATGATGGATGTGATGAAATTTTGTCTATCTGTTTTAAATGTATGAAGTTTGTGATTCCTAGTCATTTCTCAAGAACTTTCTTTAAAAGCAAAACAAAACATTTTCTTTCATGTTATTTTTATATTTCTTTGATTACCATGATGGACTTATGCAAATTCCTATATTCTGAAGATTTAGAGTCCCAAGAAAATCTTAAAGAGGAGTACCAACTCAATAAAAACGCAGAGGGATTTACATCCTCGTGAGGTTGTTGTTTCAGTCTTAACATATTCAAGCATCGACAATGATATAGTGGTTTATAGTGCTACCTGGGAGGAGCACATATCATATCTCATGCAGGTGTTAGAGACTCTAAAGAGGCACTGGTTGTTGGCTAACCTCAAGAAATGTGAGTTTGCTTAGTGATATTTGGTGTATTTGGGGTATGTTATCGATGGAGGCAAGCTCAAGATAGATCCTACAAAGATGAGGCCATCATGAAATGGCCAATTCCTACAAATTTCACTGAAGTTATGAGTTTTGTTGGGGCAACACAGTACTTGCAAAAGTTCATCGCTTCATTTGCAGTGGTAGTTGCACCATTCCATGCCATAACAACGAGTGGTAAACGTTTCCAGTGGGGGAAGAATCAATAGAAGGCTTTCAATGAGCTCAAAAGAAAGATCATTGAAGCACCAGTTCTTGCATTACCAAAATTGCAAAATCCTTTCGAAGTGGAGACAAATGCAAGTGAGTATGCCACAGGAGTAGTTTTAATGCAAGGAGGAAGGCATGTATGTTATCATTCTAAAATATTTCATGGGGTAGATCTCAACTACTCTACCTATGATAAGGAACACTATAACCTGGTACATGTTGTCAATAAGTGGAATCACTATCCGATGGGCAAGGAGACCATCATCCACACAGATCACCATCTGCTACAATATTTGTAGGCCCAAACTAAGCTACAACAAACGATACATTACAAATGGATGGTGTTTTTACAACAATTTCATCTAGTCATCAAATATAAGAAGGGAAAAACTAACAAGTCGGCATACATACTTTCAAGGACACCCACATCTAAGATTACAACTTTGGGAACTCTAATGCATGTGGATCCTTTTACCCATGATGCATATAGAGAGGCGTACATAGAAGACGAGGACTTCAAGATGGTGTTTCAACATCTACAGGATCAAACTCATATAGAAGAAGGTGACGACAAAGCTGCCTAGAATTTCTGAAATGGTTTACTCTACAAGTTCAACAAGCTCTATGTCCCTAAAGGCGAACGACTGTAGCTTATCAGAGAGGCACACACCTCCAAGGTTGCAGGACATTTTAGTGTTGGGAAGACAATTGCCAATTTACAGAAGTAGGTGTATTGGCCCAGAATACAAGAAGGTGTAGCATGATATATTAGAGGATGTGTACATTGATGTACCAACAAGCCCATTAACAAGAAGGCAGGTCTATACCATCCCTTAATTGTACCTACTCAACCTTGGAAAAGCATTTCCATGGATTTTTTGGGAGGTTTCCAACAACCAGGAAGGGACATGACTGTCTATTTGTGGTGGTTGACAGGTTCAACAAGATGTGCATTCACATGCCTTGTAAAGAGACCATCAAAGGAAAAGAAGAAACAAACATGTTCATTGAATAGGTCCCGGTGCACTTTGGGATACCAAGGAGCATCATATCAGATGAGGATACTAGATTTCTCAGTGCATTTTGGACTACATTGTGGGAGAAGATGCACACTAAGTTGAATAGATATACAACATTCCATCCATAGATAGATGGGCAAGGAAAAGTAGTCAACAGGGATTTGGTGCATCTTTTGAGGGGTTACAATCAGAAGCATCCGAAGACCTCAGCTGCAAATCTGATCTACATACAACACTCTTATAATAGAGCTGTCCACACTTCTATCGGTAAGTCACCTTTTGAAACTTGCTTTGGATATTTACCACCTTCACCTCTGGATGTTATATATGGGGAGGAGTGAGTGAGAACTTCATAGGAGATGCATTGTGAGCATAAAAATTTGTTGAGAATAATAGCCAAATCCATTTGCAATTACAAGAGACGTTGAAGAAGTCATAGGAAAAATACAAGGCCAGACATGATCAACACAGAACTAAGAAGTCATTCAAAGTGGGAGAAAATGTTTGGTTACAAATGAACAAGAAAAGATTGTAGGTTCCTGGTAAGAAGATCAAGGCTCCGTGGTATGGACCTTTTGAGATATTAGGGAATGTGTGAGATAATATCTACAGACTCAGTCTACCCCCATACATGCACATTTACTCAGTAGTGAATGTGGAGAATCTCAAACTCTACGAGCCTTCCATGTTGGATCAGTAGGAGGAGCAGGTCCTGCCTTCTATAGAGGACTTAGCATCAAATGGTCAGGCATAGTTGGCAAATGACACAGTTTTGTAAAAGTTGTCCATAACTATAAGACAAGGTCAACATGAACTTTAGTAGGTTGGGTTGAAAGGACAACTTCTAGGCAAAGCAAAGTGGTACTCCAGGGAGAAGGTAGACAAAAAAATTCGCCACCTATTCAATGAAGCTTTTGGGGACCAAAAGCCTCCCTAAATGGGGACCAAAAGCCTCCCTAAATGGGGATGTATGATCCAAATTGGATCATTATATTATTTGTCATCTATCTCGATGCTTTATGGGTGAAAAAAACGGAGGAATCAATTTGCAGAGCCATTTTAGCGATTGGTCCCAATTTGGAAATTTGGGTCCAAAAGAACCATCTCAAATCTTTTGGAGGCATTTTGAGGCATCAAACGACATTTTTTTTATTGTTTAAATCTTACTATGGGGACACCGTCAATATGCTACACACAAAGACCTTTCCAACGGTGCAAGAATTTCCTCAAGTGGAGTTCATATGCGAAAGTTATGCTTCCCACAAGTTGACCTACCATATTGATCACCATGGTGCGAGTGGATGCCATGTCAACCCCCATTACTTAAATGTGTGGGGATAACCACATAGTGGATTTTCTAGAGCATTCTAGAAGTTCCAAACCCAATCACTAATTGAGGGTTGAGGAAGTCAACACCCTAACTCTAGACAACTATCATAATATGTTGAATACCCCGAGGAGAAGGGGTTCCATTATTTTGCATTGTATCTTGTTCCATATCTGTGCAAAACCTCTATTTGTGGTATTCTATGAGCTTAAAGGAGGAGGAGATATTTTGTAGCAGCCATATAGGCCACAATGTCAAAGGAAATTCCACAGAGAGTGCATCTTTCTTTGTACTTGCATTTGAAGAAAAGAGAGCAAAGCGATCTCACCTTCTAGCTAAGTTTTCTCTCATCTTGGGTTTCTCAAATCATATCTTGTGTTTATTTATGGATGGTGTGTGTATTTATTTATGTTCACTACTTTTCACATTTCAACTACTTCATACATTTAAGCAGAAAAAACTAGTAATTAAACAATCTAAGATCTAAAGGAACTAACCTTTTGTTAAGCCTCAACAACCCCCTTCAAATTTCAACCTAAAATTTTAGGATCCGTCATATGGATTTTGTTTCACGAAATTATTTTAATTATTTGGTTTTCTTTCTTCAAATTATTTTTTCCTTTGTTGATTTATTGAATTTTGTAAATACATTTTCAAATTTCTCTTTGTTCATAAGCATCCAGAATTGTAATAACTTGTTAAACATCCTAAAAATCCAATAAATAAATAATAAAACTTCCTTTTCCAAACAATATCAGATATCGACCTTGTCCTAAAATAAAACTCATATACATTGTCAATGTCCCAATATACGGTGATCATTAAGATGATGATCAAGGCTTAAATAAAGAAGTTAATCATGGATTAAAAACAATTAATAACAAGATTAAATCTTAATCTGTGCATTTTTAAAACAAGTCTCGGGTTTGCAAGGCTAATTTATTACGATGACTTGTTAGTGAAGTTTTATTGAAGTTTTAAATAAAAACGTGTGCGTGTTGATTAATGGTGATCTCACAATAAGTAAGCGTCATTTATACACTTACGACCAAATCTTGAACCGAATTTAAACCTTTAATAATAAGGATTTTCTACTATGTTCATTGTCATTGTTACTATTGTCGGTTGTTGTGAACATTTGTGTTCTTATGAATCATTCTGCATATCAATTTTGATTTTTCTTTTGCAGTAGAAGCAGGTTCAGGGTTATTAATATTACATTAATCCTTACAAATGATTCATCGTATCATTGTTATTTGATTTTCCTTTAAATAATATTGCAAGTTAAACAAAATGTCACCCAAGGAATAAAAAAGCAAGTCAAGGCCAAGCTATAATCCCATGAATCTGTTATTCCTTGGCACACAACAATAGGTTTTAATTGTCAAGCACCATTCCAAACATCAAAGCATCTCCAATTCATATGTACACAAGTTAAGGGAAGGGCGCTAACCGGACATCGAGCCACCAAGAGTAGACTCGTGCAAAGTTACTACATATTGACTTTGATCCAGTTTCAACCAGATACTGGGTCCATCAGGCCAACCGTCCACCCAACTAAGTAATAATTGCGCCAGTGAGAAATATACACCACCAGGCCACCGCCGACAATGACTCTACCAAATATTATTTTGTATTGGTTTTGGTCTGATATCAACCGACAACCGAGAATGGGGATATCTAAACATTGTGCCACTGAGGAGTTTATTTACACTGGGAACAAGGCTAACTGATCGTCAGGTTATTAAGGATTAGTTTTGATCAATGGTTAAATTTGGTCCAGTGAACTAGGCCCTATGACCAAAATTTAAGTCTTCGAGCAGAGTTCTGCAACTTCCTCGATCACATACAAATACTATGGGAATGTGTTTTCAATATAAACGCATTGAAAATGATTTTTCCCATGAATGTGGGATAAATTGACCTTGCAAATCAATGGTTGTTATTTACTCCAACACTCATTCGACGATTGTTGAGCTTAAAGACTTGTGCATAGCTAAATCTGGGTTTCCAATGGCCAATTTGGACAACAAGATCATAGCTCGATGATGACTCAGGTGAAAGGTAGATAAGTGACACATGGTTTATATGTTGCAAGTGATCCACCTTCTTCGAACATGTAATCAACAAAATATCAGATTGTTGAGTTTTAAGAGCTTCAAATGTGAAGAGAGATTCAAATGCATGCATCCAAGATGATCTGGATTTATGAGCAGAACGAAATGAAAAAACGGATTTATGATATTAACACAGAGCCACAGTGAACTTACAGAGATACAGTAAAACTTGGCTTATATTAAATAAGAAATATGTTGAAAACTGTAAAATGAGGACTGAAAACAAGCTTACTAGAATGGTGGTAGCTTATCTTTGAGGGGAGATGTGACGGTTATGCTCATTCACAAGAAGAAGAGTACAATGAGGCTCTGAAGGCATTTTTACAATAAACATGAATTCCAAAACCCTAGACATCCAAAAACATGACCCTAGGAGATGAAGCGCCAAAATTCACGTGGGCCCCGTTGGGGTAAGTTAGTACATTAACTTCTCAAGGTCGTAACTTTTGCATACAATCTTCATTTAGGCCGCACGATAGCTCGTTGGAAAGGTATTGATGAGTAGCTTCATTTAGAGGGCTCAATTTTTTAGAGAAGATCCTTGCCCAAAAATGCAGGAGCACATTGAAGAATTATTAAAATTGGAAGAAGAAATAAATAAATCCAAACAGACATTCTTTGAACATAAAAAAATAATAAACAAATGGTTTGACAAGCATTGAGTTAGTAATAAAATTTTTGAAATAAGTGATTTAGTTCTTAAATGAGACAAATCCCACAAAGAAAAAGGAAAACATACAAAATTTCAAAGACTATGGCTTGCCCCATTTCAAAGAGTTGAAAAAGTTGGCCTTTCAACATATATTCTTCAATCATTGGAGGGGGAAAAAGAAACCCTTGCTGTGAATGGCCAAATTCTTAAAAAATATTTTTCATGAAAATCATAAAATTGTAAATATGTAAGTATGTTTATAGCTTCTTTTTTGTTTGATTTTGTCAATTTGCTTGAAAAATTGAAGGGTTTGTAATCCTCGACAAATAAGTGATGTCATTTGGTTCATGCTTGAATGTTTGTCTACAACTAAAAGCATTACACTTAATCATTTGTATAAAGTTCTATGTCTTATAAGTAAAATTTCTATATTTGTGGTGGAACTCCTATGTTACCAAGAATTCATATTTATAACACTAGCACAATTACACTTTAGGTTTCTTCTTTTGTGCCCCATTCACTTTACCTTAAATAGTTGATACCTAAAATGATTGGTGGAAGGAAGACTTTAAGCTAAACTTTTTAAGTGAGTAATATTCCAAGCAAATCTAAACAACTCTCGTATCACCCCACTTCCCTTATATATATATATATATATATATATATATATATATAAGGTTGTAACATAATAAAAGGGAAGTTGGAAGAACTATGTAGTGTGGGAAGTATAAGTAAGCTTGTTGGAGCTATGGATGCTCGTTAGCAGTGGCGCCATACTTGTATGATACTAAGGCACCTTCGTCGGGGCTATGGATGCTCACAGGCTACGAAGCAATGCTGAGTTAAAGAGAGATGAGGAACACACATAGGCAACGAATTACTCACCATAGTGTAGGCCCTAGGTCACGCCTTAAATCAATTATTTGTGTATTGAAAGATAAGGAAAATTAACATCATAAATTGGCATGAAGAGGTGATTTGTTTGTTACCTAGTGTCTATGTTTAGTGAGAATATATTTTAAATTCATAAACGTATGGTGGTACCCATAATTAAGATATCTATATTTATAGTCATTGAGCTTATGTTTAACATGTAGTGTGCATAAGTCTTTTAGGTAATGTTAAATAGAGATAACTGCTTCGCCCAGTGTGTTACCATTTGTTGAGCCTCAACAACCCCCTTTCAAATTTTAACCTAGAATTTTAGGGTCCCTCATATAGATTTTATTTTACTGAATTATTTTAATTATTTTTTCTTTCTTCAAATTAATATTTCCTTTGTTGATTTGTTGAATTTTGTAAATACATTTTCAAATTTCTCTTTGTTCATAAGCATTATAAATTGTAATAAATTCTGAAATATCCTAAAAATAAAATAAGAAAACTTGATTTTCCAAACAATATCGGATATCGACCTTGTCCTAAAATAAAAGTCATATACATTGACGATGTCCCAATATACGGTGATCATTCAGATGATGATTAAGGATTAAATAACGAAGTTAATCATGGATTAAAAGCAATTAATATCGAGATTGAATCTTAATATGTACGGTTTTAAAATGGGTTTTATTAGGTTTGCAAGGCTAATTTAATATGATGACTTTTTAGTGAAATTTTATTGAAGTTTTAAATAAAAACGCCAGCTTGTTGATTAATGATGATCTGACAATAAGTAAGTGCCATTTATACACTTATGACAAATCTTGAACCGAACCTAAACCTTTAATAATAATGAATTTATGTTGTTTTCATTGTCATTATTACTATTGTCGGTTGTTGTGAACGTTTGTGTTCTTTTGAATCATTCCACAGATCAATTTTGATTTTTGTTTTACAGTAGAAGTAATTTCAGGTTTCTTTAATATTACATTGATCATTACGAAAGATTCATTGTATCAATGCTAATTGATTTTCCTTTGAATAATATTGCAGGTTAAATAAAATGCCACCCAAAGGATCGAAAAAGCAAGTCAAGGCCAAGATATAAGCCCATGAAGCCTTTCCTTCTCAGGGCACAACAATAGGTTTTAATTTCCAAGCACCATTCACAACATTAGAGCATCTACATTTCATATGTCTGTAAGTTTAGGGAAGGACGCTAACCAGACATCGGGCCATTGGTAGTAGACTCATGCAAAGTTATTGCCTATTGACTCTAGTCCGGTTTCAACCAGCCACCGGGTCGACAGGTCCAACCGGCCACTAGGATGACTAATAACTACGCCACTAAGGAATATACACCACCGGGTCACCAAGGCCACCAGGCACCAGTCCACCAAGAGTGACTTTGGCAAATGTTATTTTGTATTGCTTCTAGTCCGATTTCAACCAGCCAACTGAGAATCGGGCTATCTAAACACTGCGCCATGTGTTGGTTATGGAGCTTGATTATCTTCCTGATTTAGAGGTATTTTACTTTCAGCCGTGTTTATACCCCATGAAGTATTTACACCCTAGAAGTATGTACAGTCTTCCACGCGGGGGAGAGCAGAGGGGGGGCTATCCCCCCGGCTAGGGGGTCTGGGGGCAAGCGGGCCCCCAGCGGGGGTTCGAGGGCGAAGCCCCTGAAGCAAAAATTGCCTTATAAAAGTATATTGTAATTTCATTGTAATCTGGACCGTTCATTATAAGGTCGCAGATCTAACAATAGAGATTATGTTAGGGTTTTTTGCCCTAGAAGGCAACCCTCTTTTATGAGGGAAATGTATTGCGGCTATGTATGTTGGCAAGTATTGTATTCTGAGAGAGGAGACTGTGAGAGAAAGAAGAGGAAGTTACAGCGGGTGTTGTTGTAGGTTGTATCCCTTCATTTTGCTGGATAATAATAAAGAAAGGACCTCGCAATTTCTCTGGTGGACGTAGCCCACACTGGGTGAACCACGTAAATCTGTGTCTCTCTTGTATTGTGTATCTTTTGTGTTTGTTTCCGCATTTGTTTTATTTTATTGCTCTGCGGTCCTGTTTTTCTAACACCATGGGGAAGTTTATTTACACCAGGAACTAAGCTAATCAGCCTTCGGGTTGTTAAGGATTAGTTTTGATCAATGGTTAAAGTCGGTCTTGTGAATTGGGCCCTATGACCAAAAGTTAACTCTTCGCCCAGAGTTCTGCAATTCCCCTGATCACATACAAATAATATAGGAATGTGTTTTCAATATAAACACATTGAAAACGTTTTTTCCTATGAATGTGGGATAAATCAACCTTGCAAATCAACGATTGTTATTTACTCCACCACTTATTCGACGATTGTTGAGCTTTAAGACTTGTGCAGAGCAAATCTAGGTTTCCAATGACCAATTTGGACAACAAGATCACAACTGGACAATGACTCAAGTGAAAGGTAGATAAGCAACAAATGGTTTATATGTGGCAAGAGATCCACTTTCTTCAAACATGTAATCAACAAAAGATTAGATTGTATATTTTGAAGAGCTTCGGATGTGAAGAGAGAGTCCATCACATGCATCCAAGTGCCCAAGTCAAAACTTATTGTTTTTCATTGTTCCATGTTGTGGCTATGAGTATTTCTACGTCTTAGGAAGTGACCTTATCTTTACTTCAATTTTAGAAAACTGTTTCTAAAATCATGGCATCAAGGCAGCTTCCGTTGAAGATAAAAACAACAGTTGAAGACTTCGCTAGGGGGTTAGAAAATTTCGAAGAACTCGCTAAGTGCACTATTGTAAGAGTCGATATTGTGGAATTGAAGACATGTAGTGGCAGTGTTTATTGTGTTTCTATTGTCTAGTATTATTATTCATGCAAATGAAATACAAACTTTCATGCCATTATATGTTTCTTTCAAATTTGTCTATGGAATGAATATTTAGATACTCTGCTTTTCTGCATTATTGTTAGAATAAGTGAGAAATTATTATGTTTATTCCTTTCTTGATTAAATTTGATGTGAATGATAATAAATTAAATATGAGTATATAGAAATCAATTATTCAAATAATTATTTATTTAATAATTTAATTTCTAAGGAATGTTATCTTTTAGAACTACTTCAAAAGATTAAACAATTTATTTTTCCTCCTCATATTTAAATCGTTTTTATGCTCCCAGGATAGTTTAGTATTAGTTAGAAAGGATAGTTAGATTACATTTAAAGTTAGTTTCATTTTTAGCTTATCTTAGAAACAAACACTTGATCTAAATCGGATCAACTTTTTGTTGATTTCAAAATCCCCTTCAGTGGCAATCGGGCCCACATACCGGTGAGGATTGCCATTTCAAACGAGTATAGGCCTGATTGGGGCCTTGATATGGCAATTTCTCCATGTTGAATGCTAGGAAATTTTTGAGGCATCACACCTTCACAATAAAGATTTAAGTAATTTTATTAGATCTATTGGGATGAACTATCAAATGGAATATCCACAACAATTTACGGATCAGATGCAATGCTTAAACATGATAAGAAAATTTAAAAGTATTACTCTGTGGTAAATTGAATGATAGTTGAGATTCAAGGTTAAATAATGAAAATAAACAATTTTAAAAGTATTATTCTATGTTAAATTGGTAAACTTGCTTTTATTACTTGTAAGAGTTTTAAAGTTCAAATCTTTTTTCTTATGTTTAAATGTAGATGTGAAATTCATAACCCTCAATAACTTAAAAAAACTTGCTAATAATAAGATTTTTCATGATTTAATTTGCATGATGTTATCATTATAAAATTAGAGGAATAACTAATTTGTTAGAATTAACTATAATAATTTCAATTTTATCAAAATCGATGAAAAAACAAGTAAAAATATTTAAGAATAATTTTTTTAAATCATTATTCCAAAAAATCAGTTTAAAACATTAATCAAATCGGGCAATAATTTATTGAATCATTTAATCAAATTTGTAAACATATTCTATCTTTTTGCACAACAAAGAATCCATCTTGAAAAATGGTTAAACATTATATAATGGCAAAACAAAAATTACCGCGGAAAAATGATATTAAATTATTATAACTAGATTTAAACATTACATGGCATCTCAAATTTAAATGAATGATACGTCTCAAATTTAATTTAAAAATAGATAAATCATCAATAATGTTAGTCATTAACATACACAATGCATTTTATAAATCAAACAACATCAACATGATATTAAAGGACTTAGTATACATAAATGATAAT
>ML785535.1:438294-451385 GCA_009831015.1 Picea engelmannii | reverse complement strand
CCATTTGTACTTAGTGGTTCAGGTTCGAGTGCCCAGGGAATTGGTTCAGGGATATGGAGGCCGACAGGTGTTGGAACCCAGTGGCTCGGTCATGGGAATGAGCCCCTTAATAGATCGAGTTTCGGATTCACACTTCCTTTCGAACCTCTAGGTTCGGGATGGGTCATGAGATGGGAGGGAGGCTCATATTCGTGTCATGTCAGGCATGGGGACCATCCCTTTTGGTCTGCAAGAGTGTCGCCAAAGGCGCCTCAACATGAAAATACTTTGCAGGGCTCTCTAGTCGTGCCTCTGGTCTTTGGTGGAGTTTTTTTCCCTTCATTTTTTCCAGACCAATCTTTCAACAGTCGAGAGTGTGTAGGAATTGAAAAGATCTGTGAGGAGGTCCCTTTCACTCCTATGACCATTGTCCCCTATCAAAATCCTCTCTTGGGTATGAGAGAGGAGTCTTTCGTGCCACCTTCAGGTTTTGCAAAGTCCTTTATGTCGACTCTGGAGGGATTCTCGACAACAAATGGAGATGAGGAGAGGGATAGACATATAGAGCTCGAGGTGGAGGGTTTGGTACCAGAAGCGAGAGAGGAAGATAGTGGGGGGCACCCTAAACAGTTAGAGAGCAGAGGAAAGACCAAAGGTGTTAAATTGGTTGGTACAACCATCAAAATTGTATTAGGACGAGATATTACAATGTTGTAGTTGGTGGACATGTTGAATACAACAGTGGTAGGGAAGGCTCGAGGGAGGCATTTTAGCATCAAAACTTTAGAGGAATGGGTGGTGGGCTCCTGGCTAAATGTCTCTTCCAATATGTTGAAGGTAACTACTCTATCAAGAGGTTGGATTCCTTTTAGGTTTGAAAGTAAGGAGGATGAAAATAGGGTTTTTAAGAAACCTTGGAGTATAGACTCAACTCCACTGTTGTTAAAAAAATGGACTCCTCTTTTTATGCGAGAAGGGAAAAATGAATGTTATTATGATTTGGGTCAGGTTGCCTAGGCTACTAGTTGCGTTTTGGACATAGCTTAGCTTAAGAGAGCTTGGGAACACTATGGGAACTTTTATGGATTTGATATGTCATTCCTCAACACCGACAAAATGTGAGTGGCCAAAATTCTTCTTCTTTTGGATGTCCATGCGGGTCTGGCAGAAGAAATGGAGTTGATTATGGGAGACAAACACTTCCATTAAAAGCTAGATTACGAGGGCATCCCCTTTCTATGCAGGAGGTGTCATAAGCATGGTCATAATGCCAACCACTATCTCTTGACTTTTCGGGGGCGTGGGGGGGAGCAAGGTAGAATCAACAAAGGAAACAGGTGGCTCTGCAAACAAAGCTGGATTTTGGTCCTCCTTTAGGAAAAAAAGGTAAGGCAAAAGTGGTCAATGAGATTCGTGACAACCAAAGGATTGACGAGGAGTCTCAAGCAAGAGACATCAAGGCACCCTCAAAAATAGATAAAGGGTAAGATGCAAAGCAATCAATGACTGGAGGATGGCCGCGACAGTCGCAGATCACTATGCAAGGCCTCTCATCTCAACTCGGTATGATAGCCTCCCCTCCTCCAACATTGAATTTTTTAGTAATTTCTCTAGTTCTCTTGGGCATGGACTAGTTGGATTCACTTAAGAATCTTAATATCCCCCCAATGGGTTCAAGCCTCCCTTGCTATACCACACATGGCCCCCCCATTTCAAGTTGTATCCTGCCCACTGGCCAAAACCCTACACCCTACCTGTCTCAGCTTGAAAACATCGATTCATCTATGGATGCATCCTTGGACTCGCAAGAAGAAGGAGTGTTTTATCAACTTCGAAGTAGATCTATCTCTGGACCCCTACACCCAAAAGCACTAGGGAAAAACCCTTTGTTGTGTTAAGGGCACAAAGGAAGGGGAAGAAAATATCACCTTTCAAAAGCTCAAAATAGAGTTGTGATGGATATTGCTGCAGGGAAACTAATTTCTATTAAGGGGGCACTTACAACACAGAATACCCAGGGGGGTTCCATAATGAAAATTATCTCCTTCAATTGTAGGGGGGTAGTGGCCCCTTCCAAAAAAGTTTCTCTCCACAGGCTGGTGGAGTCTAACCATTCGGATATCATACTACTCCAAGAAACTATGGGGGGGGGGAGGAGACAATTATACCTTGGTTGGAAGTTAGTCTCAAAGGTTGGACTTTTCTGGGGTCAGATGCTAGAGGTCACTCTAGAGGTTTGGAAATAGGGTGGAAACCTTCTAAAAATAAAGTTGAAGAATTCATGGGGTATTGAATCAGGCCTGGGCATCACAATTATTTCAGAAGACTTGGGTACGGAGTTGGCGGTCTTAAATGTGTTTGGTCCTTATTAGGATAAGTTACCTTTCTGGGAAACCTTAGTACATAAATCCTTTCTAAACAGGGAAAGGATAGTGATTGGGGGTGACTTAAATTTTGCCTTGGGTACAACTAAAGTTTGGGGCCCTAAGGCCAGACCAGACCCCTTATCGGATTTCTTCTCATACCTGCTACACCAAAAAAAGTTGATAGATGTCCCCCAGTTTGAATATGCTTGACTTCGAGAAATAAGAGGGTAGGTGCAGATTGGGTTGAGAAAAGGATATTAGACAGGTTTTTGGTTACGGAGAATATGATGGAAGAATGTAACCAGATAAGGCAATGGGCGGGGACCGGAGGAGAATCTGACCACTCACCTATTCTCCTGGAAATTGTAGTAGGATTTAAGAAACCAAACAACCCATTCAAATTCAATGCAGAATGGTTGAAAAAGGAGAGCTTCCTTAACCTGAAAAAAGAACACTCGAGACCTTTTGATGAAAATTTAGGGGTTGCAGCAGGGGTACAGTTTGCAACAAATTTAAAACGGGTCAAGCAAGCTACAATTGCATGGGCCAGGGTAAAAGGACAATAGTATGTGCTGGACCTAATTGAAGTAGAACTTGCTCTTCAGACTATCTATGAATATGAAGGTGGGGGTTATGGTACAAATGAGGAGAAGTAATCTCTTCAGGTGATGGAGAAGCATAGGAGAAAATTGTTGGGGGATAGACAAGCAACCTGGCGGCTCAAAAGTAGAGTGATTTGGCTTCAAAAGGGGGATGAAAACACAAAGTTCTTTCAGGCATATGCAAAAGGTAGGAATATGGCCAACACCATTTGGATTCTAAAGGACCCAGAGGGTCATGTTGTCTCCTCTTTTGAAGGTATGTCTAGGTTGGAAAAGGAACATTTCCAAACCATGTTTCAGTCGAATTCGAGGGTTTCCATAAAAAATATAGTTAAATTTGTCGTTTTCTTTCCCAAGTTTGTTGATGTAGAAGAAAACAGAGCTTTGATGGAGGAAATTATTGAAGACGAGCTAAAGGAGGTGCTCCACAGTTTTCAAAAGGACAAAAGCCCTGGGTCATATGGTTGGCCTGTAGAATTCTTTATAGGTCTCTATGATTTAATAGGGGCAGACATATTGAGAGTGGTTGAAGAAACCTAAATAGAAGGCCATTTACATGCTCCACTAAACACCACCTTTATCGCCCTCATCCCCAAAAAAGATGAGCCAGCTTGTCTCGAAGACTTTCGATCGATTTCACTATGTAATTGCATCTACAAGGTGGTGTCATAAATTATAGCAAAAGGGATCAAAGTTATTCTCTCGGAAAAATCTCAAAAGAGGAATTTGGGTTTCTGGAAGGGAGGCATATCCATGAAGCCATAGGGGTGGCTCAGGAGGTTATGCATAGTGTTAAACTTAGAAAATCCAAAGGAGTAATCCTAAAGATGGATCTCTCAAAGGCTTATGACAAAGTTAGTCAGTTGTACATTAGAATGATCCTAACTCATTTGGGGTTTGAAATCCCTTTCATAAATAGGGTGATGTATTGTTTAAGAATAGTTTCTTTTATAGTTCTGATAAATGGATCAAATTCATCTTTCTTCCATGTAGAAAGAGGTCTAAGGCAGGGGTGTCTGATGCCTCCACTCCTCTTCTTGTTGGTTGTGGAAGGTCTAACCAGGGCAATAGAAGAGGCAAAATCACATGGAGATTTCCAAGGTATTGCTATAATGCCCAATCTTAGAGCCACACACCTCCTCTTTGTCGATAATGTGTTGATTTTCTGTAACGGGAAGAGAAGGGATGCATAAAAGTTAAAGAGCATTATGGAGTTATTTGAAAGAGTCGCGAGAATGCAAATAAATGGGAGAAAATTCACTCTCACGGTTCATAACATGGAGGAGGAAGAGAAGCAAGAATACAAAGAGTAGTTTCCTTTTGAACAAAAGGAATTGGATGAAGACTTAAAATATTTAGGATTTCAGCTAAAGCCAAATAAATATAGGAAAGCAGATTGGAGTTAGTTGTTAGCAAAGTTGTAAAGAAGGCTAAAAGGATGGAGATTTTGATGGCTTTCTAGAGAAGAAATATTGGTGTTGGTAAAATCAGTTTTAGAAGTTATCACTGTTTATTGGATGTCTTTGTCTTGGATACCAAAAGGGATTCTAGAAAATGTCAGAAATATTTGCTTCATTTTTTTGTGGGAAGGCTCAAAGGATCACTATGTCTTGCCATGGGTAAAATGGGAAGTGTTGGAATCTCCAAAAATGCTTGGAGGATGGGGTTTAACGAACATTTTCCTCTTCTTCAAGGCACTAGCTGCCAAGTTGAGCTAACATTTCATCAATACAGAAAACTTGTGGACTAAAGTGGTTAGTAAAAAGTACATTCATTTGGAGACTGTCGAAAAATGAATCAGGAACCCGATCAAGGGAAGATCAAATTGCTCAATCATTTGGAAATACCTGTTAAATTCATTCTCGATCATTGGAGAGGCCATGACCTGGAGGGTAGGGAAAGGAAACAAGGTTCATATAGGTGCAGGACCATGGCATGGAAGTGGAAATTCCATATCCTTCCAGATGAGTTGGTCAGGTACCTTAACACAAATGGTTATTTCTATCTTAGCCAAGTTGTTGATCAATGTCTCTCTTCTATCTGGTCACAGGAATTGAAAAAGGTTGATCAAGTTGGTATTGGGGAATATTTCTATGAATTTTGGGCCACCTTCACAAGGGCCTTAAAGAGATCCCTATAAGAATAATAGAAAGGGAAGATGAGTTGGTATGGAAAAATTCCCCTTTTGGGGTCTACACTCCAAAACTAGGATATTCACAACTTAATATAGATCTCCTCCAAAGAGAGCCTACTTGGTGGTGGAAGGGTTTATGGAAGATAGAATTCCCCGTGAAGGCTCGCATCTTTATGTGGTGTGTGATAAAGAACAAAATTCCCACTTGGGATAGAATGAAGTGTTGAAAGATTGAATGGTTGAGATGGTGTGCCCTTTGTAAAGTTGATGAGGAGTCTGTTGGACATATTTTTATTGACTATCCCTTTGCTAAGCAGGTATGGTTAGAATACTCTCACGCCCTTGATCGCCAATGCATTTGGTAAGGTCGGTGAGTTGAATAGGAATGGAGGGCTTAGACTGCACAGAGCATAAATAAGAGCATAAAAGCTCTGCCACTAATTTTAGCCGGGGCAATGTGGCTAGCCAGAAACACAACAGTTTTTAATGACAAAACTACTTTTTCGAAGCTCATAGCAGCTCAAGGATTAAGTATTTTATCTCATTTTCCGCAAGATAAAGAAGATAGTAACATTAGATCTGTCTGAGGGGGGACAAATTGACTTCATCGGGCCTTGGGATTTCTTTGACGGTGCATCTCAAAAAAATAATTCAATTAGCGGAGGGGGTGAGATTTTACACTTGAACCCAAATCTTTTCTTCACTCTCAAAATGGGGTTGGGCCCGAGGACAAACAACTATGCTTAAGTCATGGCTCTCAAATTATTATTACTGTTTGCAAGGGGAAAAGAAGTAGATGACCTTCAGATTTTTGGTCACTCCATGCTTGTCGTAAACTCGATCAGAAAGACTCAGTGATGCCACAAGATTCTTTTGTCTCCTTTACTAGATGAGATCTTCAGAATTATAGCCACTTTAGATTTTTTTTCTATCCGACATGTATACAAGGAACACAACAAGGAAGTGGATGGTCTCTCTAAAGAAGGCATGCGGTTGGATTTTAGGTCGTGGTTGATTGTATAAGTCAAGGATGGTTATGTGCTTGAGGTGCCTCATATTCCTTTCATTAATGAGGCTGGGCATGCGATCCAGCATTAACTTCACGGTTTCCTACTCTTTTGTGATGTTCGGTCTCGATTTCAACTGATATAGTCTCGACATGCTTTCCTTTTGATCCGAGTTTTTTCCTTTTTGATTAGACTATGTGCATCTCTGGGGTGTATCTTATACAGATGGAAGATTTTTAAATTATGTTTGCAGCAGATCAGGGAGTCCTCACCCGAGGGATTTTGACTTTGGTTATCTCTCAGTTATATATGTCCATTTTTTACTTTTTTTATACTTCTGTTGTGTTGACATAAAACTTGTAATGAAGCCTTAGTAGGCTGATGTAAGTAATTTTATTGAGGGGAGGCCCATGTCAGGCCTTCCGCATACTCTTTGACTAAATACATGGTGACATGTATTCTACAAAATGTAATATTTTTTTCCTATGTTGGAATAAAGTTTATGCTTTTTCTTCAGAAACAAAATATATAGACACACCTTTCAAATATGTCAAATATGGTGCTTATAATTTAAATGAGTGATATATCTCAAATTTAATTTAAAAAACATAGAAACCATTAAAAATATAAATCATTAGCATACACACAATTCATTTTATAAATAAAACAACATTAATATCAACATGATATGAAAGGAAATTATATATATGAACAATAATATATCAAAATCAATATAAATGTCAAATATATAAGTCAAATATAAATGTCAAATATACATTGAAACAATCAAATATATATTTGTCAACAACTACTATAAGCTAGGTCTACCACTAGAGCTATAGGCATCAAATACCACCATCAAATAACTCTTGAAATCGTAAGTACTTCATTGTCATTGAATTCTAGCCTACTTGATGTGACCATCGTGGGTGCAAACCATCTAAACCACATTGTTTGTGTTGGGTGGCAAACCTTCACATTGATATGACAACTAGTAATAATTGAAATCAAGTGTGGGAAACCATGCATGCAAGCAAAGTGTCACCGTGTTTGGTGTCTATCAATAAACAACTACCCAAAGTGCCATTGGTGTTGACCTTCATAAATTGGTCACCCTATAAATTGACACAATAACACAATATTAAGAACTAGATCCCAACACAATGATAAGCTTCCTACTATGTCATTTGCAATTTTCAAGACTAAGGTTCCACCACCATACGTAAGGGTGGATTGTTAATTTGCATGTACCTAACATAAACTACATTTTGAGATTCAATGCCAAAGCATGATAGTAAACCTTAAAAGTATTATTTTGTGGTAAATTGAATGATAGTTGAGATTCAAGATGAAAGAAGGAAATAAACAATTTTAAAAGTATTAATTTATGTTAATTTGGTAAATTTGTTTTTATTCCTTGTAAGAATTTTAAAGTTCAAACCTTTTTTCTTATGTTTAGATGTAGATGTGAAATTCATACCCCTCAAAATAACTTAATAAACAAACTTGCTAATAATAAGAATTATTTTCACTATTTAATATGCATGATGTTATCACTATATAAAATTAGAGGAATGATTGTTTCGTTAGATTTAGTTACAATAAATTTAATTTTATCAAAATTAACAAAAGACTAAGTAAAAATATTCCAAAAATCAATTTAAATATTAATCAAATCCCATAATCATTTATTGAAATATTTAATCAAATTTGTAAACATGTTTAATCAACATGCAGTATCTTCTTGCAGAGCAAATAATCCACCTTGAAAAATGGTTAAACATCATATAATGACAAAAAATTAAATGATTACTGCATAAAAATGACATTAAATGATTATAACTAGAGTTAAATATTATATGGCGTCTCGAATTTAAATGAGTGATACATCTCAAATTTGATTTTAAAACAGATAAATAATTAGGATGTCAATCATTAACGTACACAATGCATTTTATAAATCAAACAATATCAATATCAATATCAACATGATATGAAAATACATAGTATACATAAACGATAATATCCAAATAAATATTTATATGAGATATACATCTCAAATATGTCAAACATGGCATCTCAAATTTAAATACTGATACATCTCAAAAAATAATTTAAAAATAGAGAAATCGTTAAAAATATAAATCATTATCATACACTAAAATACATTTTATAAATAAAACAACATCAACATCAACATCAACATCAACATGGTATGAAATGGCATAGTATATATGAATTATAATATATCAAAATCAATATATATCTCAAGTCAAATATAAATGTTGAATATACATGTAAAATATGCATCACAATAATAAAAACATATACTTGTTAGCAATTGCTATAAGCTAGGTCTACCACCAAAGCTAGAGGCATTATAACCTTCGTCACCGGAGCTAGAGGCACAAGTACCTCGACCAACAGAGCCAAAGGCATTGATACCTTTTCCACTAGAGGTAGAGGCATCAATACCTCCACCAGATAATAATGTAGAATGTAGCACCTAATATATCTCTTCACCAAAAACTATATCACATGATGTGGTCATACTGTCTATAAACATCAATAGTGAGTGTAGTGGGTGTAGCACCTAGTCAATTGACTACGAGAAAAAATGATGGTAGGTCAGTTACTAGAGGAGAATATGATGGTCGATCTAGTGTTGGAGTCAAGGATGGTGGTTGGTTTACTTGTGGAGGGGATGGTGATTGATTTGTTCATGGAGGAGATGACAGTCAATCAACTCATGGAGGAGGAGGAGGAGTAGGTAGAGGATCACTATCCTTGACATACGAATATGAAGAAGACTATTGGCAAGCCTTCATCCTCTCAAGTAGTGTTGTGTAAAATCTACAACAAGGGTTAGCAAACCCTATGAATCTAGTGGTTGTGCTAGACCACAGACAATAATAAAGAAATAAGAAAAGAAACCCTAGCTTTAAATGGAAATTTTCATCGTCGTGTCTATGTTATTCATGTGGAAAGAAACAAAATGCAACAAAATAAATAAACTAGAATAACAAATCCATGAAAGAATTAACAAATATTCCATTACCTACTAAAAAAAATTTAAAATACACATGGGAGAAGTTCCTTGAAGAAAATGGTCTCCTTGGCCTCCTCCTTGGGAGGGTTCTTGTTGTTTCTTGAGTGTATGGCTAGGCTTGGCTCCTCTCTTTTGTGGTTGAAAGTGATGGTGAATGTGGCCAAAAGATCTAGGGAAATTTCAGCAACACTTCGTTACTTTGAATGGATAAATGGAGATGACCTCTTGAATTTATAAACAAAAAAGTGGTTATCATTGATATGGTCACGAAAATAAAATATTATTATTTGATTGTATAAATTTTAACCATTACTTTTAGGGTTTTTTATTTGATTTGATTTTGTTTTGTTTTTTTAGACAATTTCAAGAGGAAAAGGTCATAAAAGAGTTTTATGACTTTATGGAATGAAAATAACTTTAGGAAAAGTGGTTTCTTAAGTTATAATGATGTAAAAGTAGGTTTAGACATATGACACCTATACTATGAATGATGTATTTTAGTAAATCTAACTTTTTGGTCTAGGTGATCAACTTTTGGTGATAACAAGTAGGTTGAGGGCACTGACACCATGATGCATCATTAATGTTATATCACATGGAAGGGTTGCTCGTATGGATGCAAGCACAATGTCCAATGTGATATTCTTAGCTCGTGTAAGGACCACTTTGTGGTAAGCCATTAGTGCACATATCCAATCTGTCACCTCCTCGTGAAATCTGCAATTTGGCTTGCATGGTATGTGAGGTCTTTGCACTTGAGGTAGCTCATTAGCCTCAACCATCCCCTCATACCATTGGCGAGGCACCTCCCCAACGTACATGTTAATATATGCTAAGTAGAAGACACCAATAATTAGACAATTTAAACAAAATGTTACAATAAAAACATAGTTACCTTCATTTCGGAAAGTAGTGCTACTTGTAACACCCTCTTTTTTCGAGGTCAAAATTATCACCTTTTGCAACCATGGCCTCATAAACCTAGTAATGTTTTCAACAAAAATCTTAAAATCAACCCCCAAATCAAAAAGTGACACCAACAACAACACCATTTTTTTAGGAGTAAAAATTACAACTTCTTTGAAAGGATGACCTTAACAACTCGTACCATTGCAAAAAAAACTTGAAATCAACCCTAGAATCAAAAAGTGGTGATTCCAGTAGTACCCCCCATTTTTTCAGGGTTAAACTTACTTTAAAACCCATGGCATTGACAATCGGTACCCTTACAACTAAAAACTTAAAATATACCCCTAAATTGAAAAGAGCTATTACTGGTAGCAACCTCCTCCCCATCTTTTTTAGGGATTAAAATTGCAACATTGTTTAAACACGTGGCCTAAAAGCCCTATGCTATTGCAAACAAAATATCTAAAAGGTAAACATCCCCCCACCCATGTCCTTTTTAATAATTGTTTTTGCAATAACACAAGGCTTCCGGGCCATGGTTTAAAGAATATCGTGATTTTGAGATTGAACAGGGGGGGTGGGGCGGTGCTACTAGTAGTAGCAACTCTTTTCATTTCAAGGGTTGATTTTAAGATTTTGGTTGTAAGGGTACTAGTTGTTAAGGCCATGGATCTCAAATAAGTTGCAATTTTGACCCCAAAGAAAAAGGGGGTGCTACTGGGAGCATCACTTTTTGATTCCAGAGTCGATTTTAAGCTTTTTGCTACAACAATACAAATTGTTAAGGCCATCCTTTCAAAGATGTTGTAATTTTCACCCTTGAAACAAAAGGGTGTTGTTGTTGGTGCCATTTTCCGATTTGGGCGTTGCTTTTAAGGTTTTTGTTGAAAACATTATGAAGTTGTTAAGGCCATGGTTGCAAAAGGCAGTAATTTTGACCTCCAAACAAATGGGCGCATTGATAGCATCACTTTTTGATTCGACGTTTCATTTTGGTGTTTTTGGCCAAAAAATATGAGCTTATAGAGCTAGAGTTTTTGTTTTTACGTCACAATTCTCATCAAGTCAGTAATTATGTTTAAATTACATGTGCATCAAATCAGACAAAAATATATGCAACTAGATTAATCAAAACATAACAATAATATTACCTCTAACATCTATTGGCTCCCCCTAGCTAAATAGAACATGTGTACATCCTTGCCAGTCCATCTCGGGATACAGGTATTGTACAAGATCAAGGACAGGATCATCCTCACTAGCTAACAAATCCAAAACCTTTGAACTCACCGGCTTATATGGGTACTCTGGTTGGCCCCTCTTGGGAAATATCTACCCTCACATGTGCATATGCACATCAATCATTGATCTAGAAGGGAGGTGGTTGAATGTCAGTTGAGTAGCCATAAACTCTAAAAAAAGAAAGCAAATAACTGAGAAGCAAATGAAAAGACCAACCTCCCATCAAACACATCATGACAATGATCCAAAGCAAAACAAAAATATCACAAAAAAAATGTCATACCACCTAATCTGTCTGGGTCTCTAAACTAAAGTATTTACAAAGTGCATCAGAGGGAAACTAATGCACCACCCATCACATTAGTTGAAACTCAAGTCCTTCACCATTCTCTTCCACATGTAGGATAGAATCCTTCTCCAATAAGAGTTGTTCCCATTAAACTCTTTGTACCCAGTTATTACGTATGGGGGAATTCCTACATTCTTATAGAGTGGCCTAATGCTTGACTCGTGTGTTAGAAGAGATTTTCCAATACCAAAACTTGATACTATAGGACTTTTATTCTTAGATAATCAAATCCTATTTTTTTCTTTTTATGGTTGCAAATCATTTACTCTCTATACCTATTCTAGAGGCTCTAAATCCTAAACTATCATGAGTTTTCTATATAAAATGAGTCTAGTAGATTTTAATTTTCATCCTCATTTTGGGGATCTTATTTACACAATTAGATGTGTTTGTGTGATCAAGTCTAATGACAATGTTTTACTCAATCAATAATGCTTGCATTCTCAAGTGTTATATAAGTAATTTACAAGATGAAAATGACTTTCTGAAAGCACAATGTATATTTTTTCTTTTGAATTGAAAAAATTGCTTACAATCTACTTAAAAAATAGAATACACTTATTTAAAACTAGATATACTTTAAACAAAATATGAATATTTTGAAGAGCTTTTCTTTCATTTGTTAATTAAAGCTCTTTTCACACTGTAAGCAACAAATAATCCCATGATGTAATTTTTCAGGACCTTTATGTTACTGAGAGGGGGGAGGGAGGGGTGAATTAGTAATAGAGCAATCCAATCCTTTTCGACCACAAAATGCAAGTGTTATATCAATGTAGCATTATCATCCAATAGTTGCAGAGTAAATAAATAATGAACAAATGAGCAATCATACACATACACAATACACTAATGTTCTACGTGGAAACCCAAAGCGGGAGAAAACCACGAAATGTTTTTTCTTATATGTATTTAAGAGTTACATTCATTGGAAGCACCAACTTTCTTTGTTTTCCAGCTGCAACTGGAAGGAGGCTCCAACCCCCTAGTTTCTCAGGCTACAACCTAAGGGAAGCTCCAACTCCCCAATTCTCTGGCTACAACCCCCTGTGTTCTTCGGCTACAACCGAAAGGTGGCTACAACCACCTATCCTTGCCCTGTCCAACCACCCTGAAATATAAATGCCAAATGTAGACAACCTGTCACTGTCACTGAATCAACCATTGCCATTGTCAACCTGTAACAATAACCTGTAACAACTTTTACCAATAACCTGTAACAACCTGTACCAATCAACATGCACCAAACAACTTGTACCAATAACCTTAACCAACATGTACCATGCATCCACCATGCATCAACTGCACATCTACTATGACTCATCAAGATGTACCAACATCATCAACTATACACCTCATGTATGTGCCAACTCATCAACTACTTGTCTCAACCATGTACCCAACAGGTACCTCAACCATATACCAAAGACATACACAAATACAACCATAAAAAA
>ML785535.1:394343-437929 GCA_009831015.1 Picea engelmannii | reverse complement strand
CAATAGGTTCAAGTGTGATTAAATGAGAGAGCCTTGCCTCTTATTTATACTTTCATGTAGCATCCCACTTTCCTTATCTTAGGGAGTTCTCCATTAACTTTATTATTTAAATAATTTCTTTTGCAAACACTTTGACTACTTTGATCTTTTAGGGCTTCTAGATGACTCATGAGGGTTCTCCAACTTCACATGACCATAACTCTCTAACCATGAGGAGTTATGTGATGTTCCACATACCACTAGAAATGGCATGACATGTATTATCCATCTAGAATAATATTACTTGTAAATATATCAAAACTCGTACCATTATCTATAAAACAAACTTGGGTCCATTACCCAAACCTTTGTGCTACCAAAGTTCACTACCGAACTTTCTTCAAGGGTTGACATCAATGATAACCAACCCAATTAATCAACACTTTAAACCACCACATAAAAAACAATCCAATGGCAGTTAATTTCTTCTTCACAAAAAAAAGTAACTAACTACTTGCATGAACTTGAAACTATATCTAGGAAGATAAGAGGATTCATATCAAATGACTAGGCACCGATTAATCATTAAAATGAAAATTCAAAGAACATATTTTAGACACAAAATATAAGGTGGGGTGGTGTGAGTGAAGAAAAGAGAGATCAAAATTATTGCACAAGAAAATAATTGCAAACATGATATTTGTCGGTGTCATGGATGACCTCTTTGTCGAATCATGAGTTCATCTTCATTGATATCCCTTTGGCCTCAACCGTTCCAAACTGAAACATCCTCTCATGGATCTGAATGAATAAAGAAGATGCTTAGTTCTCAAACCCCAACTCTAAATGAGGATAATTTTGGTAGCATAATCTTACGAATGACTAAAAGTCCTTTCTCTCTTGTCTTTACCTCTTATTTGTATGGGAGAGAGATGGTTTGGTAGATGGAAATTTCCCTAGTAGGGGCTATAGTGGAGCCATACAATAGGCATCATCATATTCATCTTGCTTTGAACCCGAAAATCTTGAGTTGTATATATCTGTTTCCTCAATTTTAAATATGATTGCACCTTTTAAGCCATTACGTGTGATCATGATCCTAATCTCAATTTTTATGCAGGAAATCCATGATTGGGAACCCATCCAAGGTTTTTAAGGAAAATTAAGCTTTAGCAATAACTCATTATGAGTTCAGGTTTCATTAATGGTAGGAGAATTTTGTTTGGAGGAGGATAAATAGGTGTAATTAGTTGATCACCTAGCTTGGTATAGGGTGACCAAATTAGTGTGATGACAATAATGAGAAAGGAACCCCCTGTCAATACTCCTTTTTGATCCACTAATTCGTTAATCAGCCAAGGAATAACACTATCCAACTAGTTTGAGAGAACTAAGAAATATGAGTTAGTCAATCCACTCATCCTCAACTAAACAATGATGAGTTTTATAGTATTCCTCTTGTTATCTCAAAAGTAGAGAAGCCCTCTAAATTCAAACAAGGGGACAATGGAAGGGAATTGATTATTCTATATGTAGAGACATCTTTTGAAGGATGAGGGACACAACCCCTCCTAGAAATGACCTACCACTTGGCATGTGTTTGGATAGCTTCATATGTTCTTAGAATTTAGGATTATCTACTTGTGGCAATTGCTTAGAATAACCTGATTTTGTTTTGTATAAAATGGTTTATACATATCGTTTATTTGAATAGTTAAAGCAATCATTTTATCCCCTAAAAACGTGTGTGTGAAAACTTCTAAAAAAAATAGGTATTTTAAGATCCAACTCAAATATGGATGCATGTCTAATGCAAATTCAAATTCTATATGGATTGATATTGTAACAAACCCAACCCCCTAACCCTTACTTGGGTTGGTGGGGCGTCTAAATTTCCTCTTCCTCAACTCAGTTATTTTATATCTATAAACCCCATAGATGGATTCTACTCACTAAGAGATTTCCATCGACTGCAACTAAGCTCATAATCAAGCTCTAAATCGAAAGTTACAGTCTTTCGGAGTTTTCGGGCTCCCAATTATCAAATCCACCTCATAGCCACGTGGCATCCATGCGACACCCTGCCACTTGTCTATCGAGCATTCCAAATTAACAAGTACGATCACTTGGGCCTATCGTTGTCGTCGTCGGGTTTCTACTCCTTAGGAGTTGCGAGTCACCCAAACCAACAAGTTTCGATGATGAATTCTCTGACGGGTCCCATCCTAGATCTAACGACTCTCAATTTATGACATCTAACGACTTTGATAGTGTCGATGCCTCTAACTTGCGTGACAAATAACTTCCACTTCTTTAACCTATTCTAAGGTGAATAGGTAGGGCCTATACAGATCCATTGTTGAGATTTCATCTCACCTCTTTGTCGAACAATGACTTTTGTTTGACCTTGAGATCCTCTTCGTCATCGGTTCAACTTCCTGGCCTTACTTCGAATCTTTGTCCACCATCTTCCGACAAACGATTGGGATCTAACGACATATAGTTCTGATGGTCGAGGTAGTAATCAAAGACCTAAGGACTTCCATCCCCTTCCGGGACCACTCTCGTCCTATCGACCATTTAACTGTCCACGTGTCACCCCTCAAGGCACATTGGTTTCCAAGTTGGCATTCTCATCAACATGATGTCACTCCCCCTTTTTCCTCACTTAGGTGAAACCCATGACGATTTACGACTGAGATTTAATCTCACCCACGTACTGATCAATGGTTCTCATTTTTTCCCAAGCCTTCGTCTTCATCAAAGATCCTTGCTCCAACTCTTGGTCATTTTAACGCCTCAAACTCCCGACGAACTATCCCAATCTTCCCATCCCTCCAAATCAACGATTATTGATGGCTCTAGGGATTTTTGGTCATCAAACCTTTTCTTTGTCTTATTCACAACTCGAAACTTCCAACGATCTCACCTTTCGATGTAAGGTTAAGATCGATTTGCCACGTTGAATCGACGATTGCGGTATTTCCTGATTCAACACATGTTTTCTTCTGGACAACAGTCCAAAATTTGGACTTAGCCAATTTATGGGGTTCTTCAAGAGTTCGAGAACTACCCTGAATCCCACTAAGGCTCTCTTGCTTCCTTGGGATGAAGTTTTCATATCTTACGATCTTTCTACTTAAAACATGTGATTGTTTTAGGGCTCAAGGTTCCTTAATCCATATCGGTACCTCTCAGACACTAAGGCATTCCTGACATCTTCTAGATAAAAAAATTGTCCATATCTTGTAAACTTTTCTCTCAAGACTTGCAAGATCCTCTGGGATACAAACTTCCCATAATTTACTCATTTTCAAGAATTAACAGATTAATAAGTATAAGCAAATAAGCACATTCCATTTTACCCATGAACTCAATTTAGTGTTTGCACACATTCATATTTCCCATTTAAATAGGAAATTCACACATTTGCATCATTCATACACATCAAATGATTCAAGTTAAATACTTATTTGTTGAGGGAAATGTTAACAACCAATTGACTGAGAGAGGATGCCTTTCCTCCCAACATTAGGCCATACTGTAGAGTGCCTTCCTACAATATGCCACCCTCATGCCAAACTATGATATCACAAGGGGAATGATTCAGTTGGTTCTCAGACTTAGGATGATCTAGGAAGGTTACTCTTTTTCCTCCACTAACAACAAGAAAATTTTTCCCCTACCCACTAAGCTCAAGGCTTCCACAGGTTTATCATGTACCTCCCCAACTGGATTTCCTCTGCACAAGGGAGTCCCTTCTCTGCTATATAGTCCGTCAGGGACCTCCCCTTACTAGTCCTGATCTTTTTCCAGTAAGTACCAAGTTGTGAACCTATTTTGCTCCACTCTAGATCTGAGTCTTCTCTGTTTCAGAGTGATAATCAATATTTTAGACGAGCTTCCTATTTTCTTCAAGGAAAGCTCTCCAATTTCTTCTCTTCTTTGATTTGCGCCATTAAATTACTTTTTTCACAGCACCATCGACATGTGAGCTTGTCGCTCACATACTCTTCTCCAAATGGTTCTCCTCCTCTTCTCTGTGTGCTCTGTTCTCTGCAGATGTCCATGTCTATTGGTATCTCTTTGATACATCTTTTGGTGACCAACTGTTTTGTCCCTCATCTTTTCTGCCCTTCTTTTTCGTTTGATGATGTTTTCCACCTTTGGCCTCTTCTTCCATCAGTTCGGGATTCCCGTAACCTCTTCCAAACATGACCCATTGTTTGGGGTCTGAATTCCTGAAGGGGAAATTCCACGATGTCATGTTCGTCAGGTCATTAAGTTGACCTTTCGTCTCCTCCAAATATCAGGACTATCAACAGTATTAAATGCCTCAACCACCAATCATGTTGCCTCATAACAGTTCACATGGATTCTTGCAGGTTGAAGTACATGAGAAAGTGGTGTATTCATTTTCAGGTGCAGGCTGAAGTGTTAAGCAAGCTTCCAGTTTCCTCATTGAAGCTTCTCCACTCCTTCTCACCGATCCACCTCATCCATCCCACTTCGTCAATTCCCACTTTTGTATCATGGCTAGTACTTTCAAGGCTTTTCCTTCTCAGTCAATTGTTTGGTGTTTTCCATTAATCACAACATAATTACAAGCTTCATAATTATGTTATATGAAGTCTTAGCATAATTAAAATCATGGGGGGAAATAGGGTGTTACATTCCCCTCCCCCTTGAGGAAACACCATCCTCGGTGTTTAAAACACCATGTATATACAATTATATAGAAAACAAAAATGGGCATGCCATTCTCAATGCATCCCCCAGTTCCCATGTAGCCTCATATGCTCCAAAGTGCTTCCATTGCACCTTGACCTGCACGATAGCTTGGTTCTAGAGCATTGTTTCTCTCCTGGCCAAGATGCATTGAGGTTTAGGCTGGAATTCGCCCTCTGGTTCCACCTGTATCATAGTCCAATCAGTAATATAATTAGAATCATGAATATATTTCTTCAACAAGGACACATGGAATACATTGTGAGCTTTAACAATAGGTGGTAATGCAAGGCTTTATGCTATTGGCCCCACTCTTTCTAGGACTTCAAATGGTCCATAATAGTGGGGTGCCACCTTAGCACATGTCCCCGATCTCAAGGAACTCCTTTTGGGCTTCACTCAGAGATATACATGATCTCCCACTTTGAACTCTTTATGAGTTCTTTTTCCATTTGCATAACTCTTTTGCATGTCTTGGGATACTTTTAGATTTTGCCTTATCTTAATCATTGCATGTTCCATTTCCTTCAAAAATTACGGTCCAAGTGTGAACCTATCCACTAGATTTTCCCAACTGATTGGAATTTTACACCTTCTGCCATACATAACCTCAAATGGGCTCATTTTTAATGGTTCATGATAACCATTTTTATATGAAAACTCCACCAGGGGTAGATACTCTTCCCATTGCTTGGGTTGATGCATAACATGCATCCTCAACATATCCTCTAGCACTATGTTCACTCTCTTGGTCCGACCATCTGTTTGAGGATGGTAGGTCGTGCTAAACGCCAACTGTGTTCCCAAGCCCGCAAACAAGCTTTTCCAAAAACTTGAGGTGAACTTAGGATCTCTGTCCAAGATTATGGTCCTGGGTAGACCATGCAATATAACAAATTCTTTCATAAAAACATTAGCAACATCTATGGCATTGAAAGTAGATTTATTAGGGATGAAATGAACTGCCTTACTCAACTTGTCTACTACAACCATGATTGTATCATGTTTCTTAATGGTCTTTGGCAAACCAATAATAAAATCCATGGATATTGTCTCCCATTTCCACTCTGGAGTTTGCAAAGGTTACAATAGTCCCACATGATGCTTGTGTTCAACCTTCACCTATTGACACTCCAAACATTTAGCAATCCATTCAACAATGTCTTGTTTCAATCCAGGCCAATAATACAACCACCTTATTGTTTTTACCAACTTTTGGTAACCAAGGTGACCTACATAAGGTCTCCTATGGAACTTGTCCATGATCAAGTGTCTCAAATTTGCAGAATTAGGCATGTACAACTTGTTGTTATACAATAGCAGATTATCGGTTACAAGCTGGTATCCTTCATACTTCTTCTCCCCAGGTTCTTGTTGTAACCCTTCCTTCCCCTAGTTTAAGAACATATATTCTTGTAAGAGGGTTTTAATCCTCTACTTGATGTCAGAATCTCCCACACTTGTTGTTGCTAAGTGTATAGTCCGCACACTTCGACTGAGTGCATTTGCCACTCTGTTCTCCTTCCCTTTAATATGTTTGATTTCGATATCAAACTCTTCGATCAACACCATCCATCTAGCATGTCTAACATTCAATCTTGGTTGGTCAAACAAATACTTTAATCCACAGTGGTCTATCATCAAGACAAACTTCTTTCCAACAAGTAATGTCTCTACATCTTCAACGCATGCACAATCACTGCAAGCTCTAGATCATGAGTGACATACTTCTGCTCATGCTCATTTAGCTTTCTTGACTCATAACAAATCACTTTCCCTTCTTGCAAAAGCACTCCACTGAGTCTTTCTTTTCAAGCATCAATCCAAAACAAGAAGTCCTTTTCGGGGTTTGCAATATTCAAAACATGGGCATTAGTAAAAAAATGTTTCAGTTGTTGGAAGTTGGCCTCACATTATGGTGACCACACAAATTTCTTCCCCTTTCTTTGTAATGAGGTAACAAGATTACCAATCTTGGAAAATCCCCTAATGAACCTTCTATAGTACCCAGGTAATCCCATGAAGGATCTCACTTCTGTCACATTTCTAGGGGAAGGTCAACCCATGATTACCTTGATCTTTTTGGGATCTATTGCCACTCCTTTTGCTAAGATTATGTGGCCTAAGTACTAGATTTATTTTTGAAAGAACTCACACTTGTTGAACTTAGCATAAAGTGGTTGATATTTTACTTATGTAGCTAGCAGTTACAATTCTTCTTTATTATTACAATCATTTAGCACATTAACTGCATATATAATATCACTAAAAGAGAGGCAATCACAGAAATAAGATAGACACAAAGATTATCTTGGGAAACCCTCTAAGGGAAGAAAACCCAACAAACTTCCTCAATATAGATTATCCAACCAAGAACAATGCTTCTCTCCAAGAGAGAACTAACAAAGTAGAAGATCCTCCTCTACTCCTTCATTAGGAAAAAGTAGTGCACCAATTGAATAAGATATATCCAAGAGATAGGCCAAAAACCCTCCTTGACGTCACACCTAGTTGCAATATCTTCTCCTCCAAGACTTGCAGACTTTCCTCTTGTTGCAGAGCTTATGAGTGTGTGTACAAGTGAGGCGTTAGCCTCCCTTATAAATAGTAGTCTGACCTCCCTAAATTGGGTATGGGTCGACCTGTCACTTTACCCTTTTAATTTACATTTAATTGTCAAGGCACAATAGGGCCGACTTTTACAAAGGCACAATAGGATCGTCTTAATAAATATAATATGATAACATTCTCTAGGGTTTGTCTTGGTCATATACAATAAGGATATCTTCTGAAGCTACTTAGTCTTCAACACTCCCTCTTAGAAAGGAAGGTATTCTTATTGACACAATCATAATCATTGCTTTTGTGCTTCTGGATACTTGGTCATTTTCTTATTTTCAATCACAGATCTATATATCATAGGAAGTTCTGCACTTTTATTGGAATAACGTACCAGCCTGCATTGGGGTAGCATACCATCCTGCATTGGGGTTACTAACATGTGTTGGGGTAGCGTACCAGCCTGCGTTGGGGTTACCAACCTACGTTGGGGTAGTGTACTAGGCTGCGTTGGGGTTACCAACCTGCACTAGGGTAGCATACCATCCTGGATTGGGGTTACCAACCTATGTTGGGGTAGCATACCAACCTGGGTTGGGGTTACCAACCTACGTTGGGGTAGTGTACCTCCACTGAGGATCTTATCACATCCCTCTACTAGGGAACACATCACTTCCCGCTACTGGGAAAGACATCACTTCCTACTACTCGGGAACACATCACTTCCCGCTACTCGGGAACACATCACTTCCTGCTACCGGGGAAT
Source organism: Picea engelmannii (assembly GCA_009831015.1). Lineage (NCBI taxonomy): Eukaryota > Viridiplantae > Streptophyta > Pinopsida > Pinales > Pinaceae > Picea > Picea engelmannii. The sequence continues at coordinate 429,897 of ML785535.1, read as the reverse complement.
GCATCACTTCCCGCTATTGGGGAACACATCACTTCCCGCTACTGGGAAACACATCACTTCCCGCTACTGGGGAACGCATCACTTCCCACTACTAGGGAAAAAATCACTTCCCGCTATTGGGGAACACATCACTTCCCGCTACTGGGGAACACATCACTTCTCGCTACTGGTGAAGTCTTTCTGGATCACTCCAAACTTGTCTTTGAAGTGCTAGAACTTGACTCTGGACAGGGGCTTGGTCAACACATCTGCTACTTGTTCGTCAGTGGAAATATACTGGAGTCTTACTGCTCCCTTCTGTACCATGTACCAAACTTAGTGGTATTTGATCTCGATATGCTTGGACTTGTCACGACACATTGGGTTCATTGACAACTTTATGCAACTCAGGTTGTCATAAAAGGTACAAGTTTCCTTCAACTTGAGATCAAACAATTATGCGATCAACTTCTGAAGTCACACTGCTTTGCCACAAGTTGACCATGCTGCCACATACTATGCTTTTGTAGAACTAAGTGCCATATAGGTCTGCTTCTCACTGAGTCATGATATCATAACTAAAGCAACATCTGGATGTACTTTTCCGGTCTGTGACACTGTCTGCCCAATCTGAATATGTGTATCTTTTCAAATCTTATCTCATAATCCGAGATATATCTGGGTCCATAATCAATTGTACCCTTTAGGTACCTCATCACATGTTTTTCCATAATCAATTGAACATGTCTTTCACTGCAAAATATATATCTGTCCTCGTGTTCTTCGAACCAAATTTTCCCAACATATTGTACCAAACTGGTACACTTGCTCAACTACAATTCAATCTGCACAATCATGTGCTAGCTCTATGTGCTTTCTGCAAGGAACTATCTGTCCCACTGTGAGAAAATATGTCCTCTACTCTCTCTATAGTTGTTCCTTCTGAAACTAGGACTCTACACCTACAACTGTCTTTTTTGAAACTGAGAATGACTACTCCATTCTCACTATAGCTTATGAACTCTGAGAGTAGCTCCTCTACTCCATCATGATAACAGATTCATTTGCTCCCTCTGAATCTCATATTGCACCAACTTGTTTTAATGGAACATGGTTGTTCTATATATACTTCTTCTTATTACTGGAGCAAGTGTCTCGTCATAGTCTTCTCCCTCTTGCTGGGAGAATCATTTGGAAACCAATCATGCTTTATACATCTCTATGAATGGTCTTGGGGAGGTTGCTCATTGTTACTGAATTGTGAGGGCTGACTCCCTCTGAACTCTAGCTCCTTCTGAGCTGGTACTTGGTGGGGCCGCCTGCCTCACCACTGGTGGAGCCATCTACTCCTCATGATATAGTTAGTTAATGCTATATGGATTTGCATCTTGCAAAGTGTCATAAGACCATGTTGTTCTCTTCCTCATTAATGAAATGGTTTTGGGTAGACCCTTATGGCTCTACTAACTTTTCCTCATGATCTGAAGAGTGATCAATCTGCACCATCTGGCATTGGGGGTAACTCAATCTCAAATATAGGAACTGTCATACCTGCTCCCTCCGAGCCTTGACTTCTTTTGAGTCTACAATAACCTCATAGTTTTTGCAATATATACTTGGTTTTGGATACCAAGACTTATATGAAAAGTTGATCTAGACTTCAAACAAACTCTGCTTCCTGTCAAGGTGGCTTCATTATCCATTAACCATGTCTTCTTCTTTGGGAAACTGCAGAACACTGTGAGTTCTATTCTAATGTGCTCGTTTCACCGTAGACAATGTCACATCATTGTCAACCAACCATAGGCATTTACATATGCCACCCCCAAGCACAAAAACTATTTCTTGATTTTAAATGAGACCTTGTTGGATTCCCGTATTAGGGATAATGATCCAACAAGCTAAGATAAAAATGCATAAAATCTAATGTTAATAAACTTAAAATTGAAATCAAATATGAAGGGTAGATACCTGGAGCATGTATTTATCAGACTACTTGCTTGATATGTATGATGTTTGAATGAATAATGACACTTCTTCACAACTTTTACTTGGCCCACATGATACAACGATTCTCCAACTATTTTACTTCTTGAAGTTTTAATGTGAGAAGAAACGAGATACATCTATGAATATCACTTGATATGAATCAAGTGCTTTGGAAGTGCTAAGTCCCATATCATAGAATATATAGTTCATCTAGATCACCTTCTTTTGTTCTTTTCCGATTAGGTTCATCTTCTCCTGCGAAATGAGCATGATGCCTTTTAAACTTCCTGGTTTGATCTTGTTCTTTTGCTTGGGGCCAATTTCTTGCAATATGTCCCATATTCTGGCAAATGAAGCACCTGAAGCTTGAGAGATCTTTATGAGAATCTTGTCCTCTATGAGGCTTCTAAAATCTTTTGTGAGAGTGAACTTCTTTCTTGTTCTCTCTTTTTCTTGCATGAGATGTTAGCGCTTGATCTTCATTACTTTCTATCTTTTACTTTCTTGCCTCTAATATGGCTTCTTCTTGAGTACAGTCTTCCCACAACCTGTTGAACTTAGTTACCTTTCTTCTAGAGTGGATTCCTTGGATGAAGGATTCCCAAGAATTTGGAAGACCATTTAATGTGGTCATCATTATCTTAGATTATTCGACTGAATCTCCAATAGCTTCAAGTTGTTCTTTAATTCGGGACACCCTTGTGAAGTAATATTGTATGGTTTCTGAATTTTGCATCTTTACATTCTTGAGTTGTGTCCTCAAGGTCATTTTCTGATTGATTTTCTTGCCTTCAAATAGACGAGATAAGGCATCCATCATTTTCTTTGGGGTTTTTAATGTTGAAACATGAGAAATCAAATGGTTCTTGATGGAAACGACAATGATCCTCTTTGCTTTGATCAGATCCTTCTCATATTTGGCTTTAGCCTCGTCTCCCTCTGGCTCTTCAATATCTTGTTCAACAAAACTTGCAAGATCATTCTCTTCTAGAATGAGCATTACTATGTACTTCCATGCTCGGAAGTCATTGACTCCTTCAAGCTTTTCGTCAACCTTGGTAATGGTAGTCATCCTGCCCGGAACAACTAAAAATAACAAATAACTTTTAAGATGAGGATCTTAGATCTTACCAGAGAGATTGTTGGGTCAAAGATGAAATCTATCACAAAATCTGCAGTAGCTGCAACGAGGCTTAGGGTTTATGAGGAAACCCTAATTTTTCAACCTTCAAATTTTGAAATTCTGATCCAGGTACTAGATGTTCCCTCCTAGGGCGATTTCCTAGGTGTGGTTACTTCCCCCAACGTCCTTCTTAAATAGGGAAAACATCACACTTAGGGTTTATGCAGAAACCCTAATTTTGCAGCAGTTGCAACATTGAAAACTAAATCTTGGAGAGGGTGTGTTGAGGCTAGCCACTTCTTATAAACTACGAGTTGGTCTCTTTCAGGCCTTCTTTGATACCATGTTGATATTTTACTTTTGCATGTAGCAGTTACAATTCTTCTTTATTATTACAATCATTTAGCACATTAACTACATATATAAGATCACTGAAAGAGAGGCAATCACAAAAATAAGATAGACACAAAGATTATTCTGGGAAACCCTCTAGCTGAAGAAAACCCAACAAACTTCCTCAATATAGATTAGCTAACCAAGAACAATGCTTCTCTCCAAGAGAGAACTAACAAAGCAAAAGATCCTCATATACTCCTTCACTAGGAAAGAGTAGCGCACCACTTGACCAAGATATATCCAAGAGATAGACCAAAAACCCTCCTTGACGTCACACCTAGTTACAATAACTTCTCCTCCAAGACTTGCACACTTTTCCTCTTGTTTCAGATCTTATAAGTGTGTGTAAAAGTGAGGCGCTAAACTCCCTTATACATAATAGTCTGGCCTCCCTAAATTGGGTCTGGGCCACCCTGCCACTTTACCCTTTTAATTTACATTTAATTGTCAAGGCACAATAGGGCCGACTTTTACAAAGGCATGATAGGGTCGTCTTAATAAATATAACATGGTAACATTCTCAAGGGTTTGTCTTGGTCAAATACAATAAGGATATATTCTGAAGCTACTCAATCTTCAACAAAAGTTGGCATTCTCACAACACTTGCAACACCACTCTAAGGTGTTCTTCATGCTCTTCTCTAGTCTTGGAATACACCAAAATATCATCCACGAATACTAGGACAAACTTGTCTAGATATTTTCTTAGCACACTATTCATTAAACACATGAAAGTGGCTAGTGCATTTGTAAGCCCAAATGGCACCACTACGAACTCATAGTGTCGATATCTCATTCTAAAAGTTGTCTTGTGGATGTCCTCATCCTTAATCCTGACTTGAAGATATCCAAACCTTAAATCAATCTTTGAGGAGATTGCAACTCCCTTGAGCTGATCAAAGAGATGATCAATCCTAGGTAATAGATACTTGTTCTTGATGGTCATCTTGTTTTACTACCTATAGTCAATACACATTCTCAAGGTACCATCCTTCTTCTTTACAAACAAGGCTAGTGCTCCCCATGGGGACACACGCGGTCTGATGAAACCCTTATCTAACATCTCCTTCAACTGTACCTCTAGCTCCACCATTTTGGGTGTGCTCATTTGATAGTGTATTTTTGATATCGACACTGCTCCAAGTACAAGATCTATTGAAAAATCAAGATCTCTCCTTGGAGGTAGTCCAGGTACTTCCTCTGGAAACACATATTTAAACTCCCACAACATAGGGTGATCTTCAGGCTTCAACTCCTTGCCTTCTGTTGAGTTAAGTACTTGTATACCATACAAGGGGCGGGGGGCACCCTTTCCAACTAAACTTCTTAAGTTGCAACATTGATATTTTCCTAATTGAAACTAACTTCTAAATGCCTTTCAAAATTCTTGCATTACCTCCTTCATCTTCATATTTTGAGGCCTTCTCATAGAAATCTAATTTTTCCTTGTGCGTAGCCAGCCAATCAATGCCTAGCAACACGTTGTACGATCATAAGGGTAGGATATTCAAGGTTGTTTGCGTACACAGTCCACCTATCTCAAATGGACAAGCTTCTATGACCTCAACCACTTTTCTCTTAGTTCTTGTGGCTAATTGAACTAACCATGTTTTTGCATGTTTCTTCCTCTGTAAGGAATGAGATTCAACAACTTGAGGTGAGACACAACTAAGATTTGATGGAGGGTCAATTAAAATAGAAATAGGTTGGTTGACAATTTTACCTTCCAACTCTACTATAGAGGCTTGGTGGTCCACTTGTCGATTTTCCATGACTGCATATATCCTTGGCACACTTCTGGCTGCATCATTGACTGTGGTTGCTTCCTGCACATGATAAGATTTCTTGTTATCATGCTATCTGTGGGGACAATCCCTCAACATGTGTGGTTCTCCACAATCCCAACATTGTAGAGGCCCTTTCCTTGGCTCCTCTACTTTTTCTCTTGCCTGCTCTGCTGTCCTATTTCCACTCTAAGACGGAAAATTCAGCGGATGCACACTTCTTCTTGGTTGACCAAATTGTGCACCCTTCTTTAAATTCTTGTATGGAAATTATCTGAATCCATTTTTCTAGGACCCACTCTTATCCCTTTTCTTCCAAACCTTAGGAGGCTCTAGTTTATTTCTGGACCGATCATAACAACACTTGACCTTCCTTATAGTGTCCTCTAATGTCTTCGACTTATCAAATTTGATTCTGTCCTGGTAGGATTGTGGCAATCCACTGAGAAAATGTTGCACTCTTGCTTTCTTATCCTTGAGGTAAGGGACATACCTAAACAACTCCATAAATATTTTGGCATATGCATCCATGATAAGTTGTCCCGACCTATGCTCATGGAATTCCTTAATTTTTCCATCATAGTACTTCTCCAATAAGTATGCTTTTCTGAAGTACTTTTCAAACTGTTTCCAGGTCAGATTGATTTCTTTTAGTCCTTTGATCTCCTTGAGATCTTCCCACCATATGGAATCTCCTCCAATCAGGTTGAAGATGGCAAGCCTTACCTTGGTATTCTTAGAATAATTGTGTACCTTAAAGTACTTCTTCAAACCAAACAACCAGGCTTCGACTTCTTCTCCTTTCTTGATTTCTCTGTCGAAGGTAGGTGGCTTAGCCTTCTTGAATTCTTCAATCAAAGAACTTTGTGTATGTCTCTTATTTTTTTTCTCAGGGACACTTGACTCTATGCCACTACTGGAAAGCTCCACTGAAGTAGTCTTCCCACTAGATGACTCTGTGGAAACACTTCCACCAAACCCACTTTTCTTAACATTTTGATGCCTTTTCTTAGAATAACTCTTTCCCATATCACTATGTGCTAACCCATGCTTTTGGGCATCTGAAGGGGTTTTTAACCTCTCTGATTGTTGCAACTTTGCATTAATGGGGCATTGCTGCAGATGCTTTTGGATTTTAGACAAACTCTACAATAACACTGCATTTAGCTCTGCTTGCTCAACCAAAACTTTCATGAGCCTCTCGTTATCTGCCTTCAAACCTCTTACAGTGGCCACTAAATCTGGATGGGTTTCTTTGTCCCTTCGGCCATCAGATTGCTCATCTTTGAAATGTGATGCGTCTTCCATGTTGTGTTGCACCATTCACTTTCTCTTGCCTTTCAGTACTTCATATGTGGTGAAACAACGAAACATTGTTAGCCCTTACATATATCGACATCATAGCATGCATTCTTGGTATAATAAAAGTTTTCTCAAATAATTTTAAGTAGCCTTGGTGAACCATTCAAGCCTAGAGTTTGAACTCTGTTTTGATACCACTCTGTAACACACCCGACTCCCTAACCCTTACTTAGGCTGGTGGGGCGTCTAAATTTCCTCTTCTTCAACTCAATTATTTTCTATCTCTAAACCCCGTAGATGGATTATGCTCACCGATAACTTTCCATCAACTACAACTACGCTCATAATCGTGCTCTAAATCGGAAGTTACGGTCTTCCCGAGTTTTCAGGCTTCCGATTATCAAATTCACCTCACGACCACGTGGCATCCATGCGACACCCTGCCACTTATCCATTGGGCATTCCAGATTAATGACTATGATCACTTGGGCCTATCATCATTGTCGTTGGGGTTCTACTCCTCAGGAGTTGTGAGTCACCCCAACCAACAAGTTCCGACAATGAATTCTTTGATGTGTTCCATCCCATATCTGATGACTCTCGATCTATGACATCTATCGACTTTGATCACATCAACACCTCTAACTTACACGACAAATAACATCTTCTTCTTTAACCTCTTCTAAGGTGAACATGTGGGGCCTATACATATCCACAGCTGAGATTTCATATCGCCTCTTCGTCGACCAACGATTGTCGTTTAACCTTGAGATCCTCTTCGTCATCATCTCAACTTCCTGGCCTCACTCCAGACCTCTGTCCTCCATCTTCCAACGAAAGACTGGGATTTAATGACATATATATTTGATGGTCGAGGTGGTAATCGAAGACCTAAGGACTTCTAGCCCCTTCTGGGACCACTCTCGTCCCATCGACCATTCAACTGTCAACAAACGTCACTCCTTGAGGCACAGTGGCTGCCAAGTGAGCATCCTCGTTAACATGATGTCACTCTCTCTTTTTCCTCACTTAGGAGAAACCCATGACAATCTATGACTAAGATTTAATCTCGCTTTTGTATTGATTGATGGTTCTCGTTCTTTCCCAACCCTTCGTCGTCGTCGTTGGAGCTCCTTGCTCCAACTATTGGTCGCTTTAACACCTCAACCTCCCGACAAACTGTCCCAATATTTCGATCGCACCAAATCAACGGTTGTCAATGGATCTAGGGCTTCTTCGTTGTCAGACATTCTCTCTCTCTTGTTCACAACTTGAAACTTCCGACGATCTCACCTTTCGATGTACAGTTGAGATCTATTCACCATGTTGAATCGATGACTATGATCTTTCCTGATTCAACAAAGATTTTCTTCTGAACAACGGTCTGAAATTTGGACTTAGCAAATTTTCAGGGTTCTTCAAGAGTTCGTGAACTACCCTGAATCCCACTAAGGCTCTCTTGCTTCCTTGGGATTAAGTTTGCATATCTTGCAATCTTTCTTCTTAAAACATGTGATTTTCTAAGGGCTCAAGGTTCCTTAACCCATACCGGTACCTCACAGACACTAAGGCACTCTTGTCATCTTCCAGATAAATATTTTGTCCATATCTTGTAAACTTTTCTCTCAAGACCTACAAGATCCCCTAGGATACAGACTTCGCATACTTTACTCATTTTCATGAATTAACAGATTAATAATTATAAGCAAATAAACACATTCCCTTTTACCCAGTAACTCAATTTATTATTTGCACACAAACATATTTCCCATTTAAATAAGAAATTCACATATTTACATAATTCATACACAAAAAATGATTCAAGTTAAACACTTGTCTGTTCAGGGAAATGTCAACAACCAACTGACTGAGAGAGGACACCTTTCCTCCCAACCTTAGGCCATGATGTAGAGTGCCTTCCTACAGTATTCCACCCTCATGCTAAGCCATGATACCACAAGGGGAGTGATTCAATTGTTTCTCAAACTTAGGATGATCTAGGAAGTTTATTCTCCTTCCTCCATTGACAACAACAAAAGTTCCCCCCTTCCCACTGAGCTCAGGAATTCCACAGGTTTATCAGGTACTTTTCCAACTGGATTTTCTTTGCACAAGGGAGTCCCTTCTCTTCGATAAATTTCCTCGGTAACCTCCCCTTACTAGCGTCGGTTTCTGTATAACAAGTACCAAGTTGCGGCCCTCTTTTGCTCCAGTCTGGATGCGGGTCTTCTCTGTTTCAGGGCGATCATCAATATTTTAGACAAGCTTCCTATTTTCTTCAAGGAAATCTCTCCAATTTATTTTCTTCTTCGATCTGTGCCATTGAACGCCTTTGTTCAATGCACCATCAACCTGTGAGCTTGTTTCTCACTTACTGTTCTTCAAATGGCTCTCCTCCTCTTCTCTGCATGCTCTGTTCTCTGCACATGTATGCGTTTATTGGTATCTCCCCGATACCACTCTTGGTGACCAACTGTTTTGTCCCTCCTCTTTTCTGCCCTTCTTTTTTGTTTGATGATGTTTTACACCTCTAGCCTCTTCTTCCACTAGTTCCTTGGGATTCCCGTGGCCTCTTCCAGACGCAACCTACTGTTTGGGGTCCGAATTCCTGAAGGGGCAATTTCATGGTGTCCTGTTCGTCGGGTCATTCAGTTGACCTTTCATCTCCTCCAAATATCAGGAATGTCAACGATTGAACAATATTAACTGCCTCAACCACCAATCTTGTTCCCTCATAACAATTCACGTGGCTTCTTGCAGGTTCAAGTACATGAGCAGGTGGTGTATTCAATTTCAGGTGCATACTGAAGTGTTAAGTAAGCTTCTAGTTTCCTCATTGAATCTTCTCCACTCCGTCTCACCAATCCACCTCATCCATCCCACTTCATCAATTCCCACTTGTGTATCATGGCCAGTACTTTCAAGGATTTTCCCTCTTAGTCAACTATCTAGTGTTTTCCATTAATCACAACATAATTACAAGCTTCATAATTATGTTATATGAAGTCTTAGCATAATTACAATCATGGGGGAAAACATGGTGTTACAAATATCTTGAATTGCCATTTTAAAATAAATAAAACCTAGACCTATATAGATTTGAATCCATATTAGATTCAACTTTGAAGTTGTATCAGTTTCCATCCAACTGAATTAAAAAACACAAAATGAAACAAAACCCAGACACCCAAGTAACTTTTGTTGTTTTACTTCATATGAGCTATGATCGATATATTATTACATTGATGAGTGTTCCATATATAAGGAACATATGGTGACCATCCATGAAAGGATGTGTCCCTTGAATAATCAATAACTATTTATTATTATCATTTACTTGTTATGTATGATACTTAATAATCAATAATTATATTATTAATTATTATTCTAAGAGAATGTTTTCCCAATGTTGTCCAAACATCAACACTCCCTCTCAACGAGGGAACCATTCTCCATCATGCCAAGCTTGTCTCTGAAGTATACAAACTTCACCCTAGACTCATGACACTTGTCTGTCAATCTTGGGAGACATCTCTCTCCCATCTGAACCAAGGAGAAACTCCTTCTGCGGCTCTCCCTCTGAGCCAATTAACTCTCTCTAAGATTAGGCTCACTCTGGGTCCACATGTAATAACATATAACATCTCGAGTCTTTCTCATTCCTTGTCAAATCACCATGACTAGGACAAAGACCACAACAAGATATTTCACCACATGTACACACCTATGAGTGAATGTCGACCTGACGTTATCTGACACGTGGAAAGCACTTCAAGCACCTCGAGTCCATATTATTCCTTGTCACGATCAAGGAAGGGCTACGTCTGGGCCCATTTACCACAAGTGCATCTTTATGATAAATGTATCCTATCTCCCTTGGTCTGTAGCCCAATCTAGGAGAAGGTCCACCTGATGTTGAAACATCAACACTCCCTCTTAGCCAGGGAGGTATCTTTCCATAGAAATACACAACTATTGTCCAAAGACACAGTCTCTGCCAGTGGTACACAACCACCATAGTAGCAAAAGGTTTGTCATGCATGGCACTTTCATGTGGAATTCTAGAGGCTACTCCCTCTAGGAGCACTTAGGGTCAACTCCCCATAGTGTGTGACATCAAGGTCAACTTCCTTGACATGTCCTCATGTGCTCTCCATAAGGGACGTTGAGATATAAGCCCAAACAGACTTATCTTTTCTCGGATAAGTGTCCCACTTATCCCTTCTCGGATAAGTGTCCTCACAGATCAACTCAACTCAATTCACAGAGGAGTACGATCTGGAGAATGTCTGTCACACATGACACTCCCATGTGGACTTCTAGAGGCTACTCCCTCTAGAAACACTAGGGTCAACTCCCCATAGTGTGTGGCGTCAAGGTCAACTCCCTTGACATGTCCTCATGTTCTCTCCACATGGGATGTGTCCTCATATGCTCTCCACATGGGAAGTGTCCTCATGTGCTCTCCACAAGGGACATTGGGATATAAGCCTAAATGCACTTATCCCTTCTTGGATAAGTGTCCCACTTATCCCTTCTTAGATAAGTGTCATCACAAATGAATTCAACTCAGTCACAAAGGAGTACGATCTGGAGAATGTCTCAGGAAGCTGCAAACATCAACACTCCCTCTCAATGAGGGAGGCATTCTCTGCCACACCAAGTCTGTCACATAAGTACTTGAACTTCATCCTGGTTTGGTAAGAACATTAGCAACCTGCTCATATGTAGGAAGGTACTGCACCAATACTTCCTTCCTCTGCACCATGTCTCAGATGTAATGGTACTTTATCTCATTATGGTTCGATTTGTCATGAAACACTGGATTCTCTGAGATCTTCACACAACTTTGGTTACCATAATGAATAATGGTGGAATCCATCACATGTTTAGATAAATCTGCAAGGAGCTTGTGAAGCCACACTGCTTCATAGACTAATATACTTAATGCAATGTACTCTGCTTCTATTGTGCTCAAAGCCACAAAAGTTTGTTTCTTGCTACACTAGGAAACCATGGAAGATCCCAAAGTGAAGCAACACCCGAAGGTGCTCTTTCTGTCCACTGCACTCCCTGCCCAATCATAGTTAATATATGCCTACCATATCATATCAATACTGGAAGTATATCTCAGACCATGTCCAACTGTGCCTCGCAGGTATCTCAACACATGCTTCGCAAAAATCCAATGTGTCTATCTCGATTGACTCATAAACTGGCTAAGTGCACTCACTACATAGCAAATATTTGGTCTGGTGTTAACCAGATACATCAATGATCCAATCAATTGTCTGTACAGAGTCGGATCAATTTCGTCAGAATCGAAAGAAGACACACTTAGTTTCTTCAGATTCGTCACTATTGGTGTAGCCACGGGCTTCAAGTTCAACATCCCAAACTTCTTCAATATCTCAATTGTGTACTTCCCCTGACTCAGGAAGATCTCATCAATTCTCTGCCACACCTCTAGTCCCAAGAAGTAGTGCATCATACCAAGGTCCTTCATCTCAAACTTAGAGACCAATGCATACTTTCATTCATCAATAAGGCTCTTTATACAAGTGAGGAATAAATCATCAACGTAGAGGACCAAAATCAGGGACTCTCCATCAACATTCTTGTAGTACAGACTGGGATCAACAACACTTTTGTTGAAGCCCAAAAATCATCAGGTGTCCATCAATCCTCGCATACCAAGCTCGAGGTGGCTACTTAAGTCCATACAAGACCTTCTTTAACCTACACACATGAGACTCCTTCTCATGTATCACAAAACCATCTGGTTGCTCGATGTATACTTCTTCCTCAATCTCTCCATTGAGAAAAGTTGTCTTTACATCCATCTGATGTACTCTCCAACCCATGGATGCTACAAGGGAAATAATCATCTGGATAGAAGCGTATTGAGCAACATGAGCAAATGTCTCCTCATAATCTATTCCCTCCACCCGAGAGAATCCTCTAGCAACAAATCTCATTTTGTGCCTCTCGATGATCCTGTCAACTGTGTGTTTGATCGTGTAGATCCATTTGGAAGTCACTACAAAATTCCCCTTAGGTCTCAGAACAATATCCCACAGATCATTCTTCATGATGGATTGGTACTCCCATCATGACATCTCTCCATACTGGATGACTAGTTGCCTCCTCATAACGGGAAGGCTCAAAATGAATGATGTTGCTCATAGCCACAACATAGCATCAATATCTTTGAGGTCTCTTGCTCACTTGGAAGGTACCATGAGGAACTGCATATCCTTCTGCCTCCTGCAGAGTCTGACGAGCCCATGTAGATCTCTTCTGACCTACTGTAATATCTCTGGGAACATCAACTGGAGCTACATGATCAACGAGATCAATTGGATCAATTTGATCAATCTCCATGTGAGATCCTCTAGATCTCTTAAAGGATACCTCCTCCTCAAAGGTAACATCTCTGCTCACCTCAATATGTCTCTGACTAGGGATGTAGATCCAGTATGCCTTCAAAGACTCATTGTACCCTTTTTGCCTGAAGGGTCTAGCTTGATCCTTTTCTCCTTGGGTACATGAATGTATATTGGACACCCAAATATCATGAAGTGTCAAACCTGAGGCTTCACTCCGGTGAAGGCCTCCTCGAGCATCATGTTCCTCAAAGTCTTATGAGGACTTATGTTATGAACATACACTGCAGTCATGGATGCCTTTGCCCACAGAAACATAGGTAAATGTTGATCATGCTAAGTCATCTTGGACCATCCTTGATATATCAAGGTTCCCTCATGAAACCAATGTCTCTGGAAGCTGAAAAACATCAAGACTCCCTCTGGAGCTGGAGGTGACTCCTCCTTTGTCTTTGCTCCCTTTACCATTGAAGGTAACTCTTCCTCCTTCTCTGGAGGTAACTCAATCTCTAATCCCTCTGGATATAGTACCGCCTCCCTCTCTGGGAGTGCCTCTACATACACTGGAACTGCTGCCATGCATGCTTCCTCAACATCTCATGGCTCAACTCATGTACTGGGATTGCTACACCTGCTCCCTCTGAGTCTCATAATGTGTTTGCCTCCTCTATTGGATCTACGATAATTGTGCTACAATCGGTCTTTACTAGTTATATCCATGATCATTGGAATTGTCTCTGCTATCTGGCATGGTCCCGTCCTGGGAGGTACATTGCTCCTAAAGTCTTCCTATCTCCGAGCATCATGTCTGGAAGTGTCTCTCCTTCATATCATGTTGGAAGTTCTTTCCCTCCATGTTTTCCTCCTGTGACTGTCATTATGGCTCCTTCTCAGAGCTATTACCTGTGACCTTCCCGGAACAAGAAACAAGAACAATTTATCTTGTGCACAACTATATATAATGACCCTCCAAATAATATGTCTTCTACTATGACCAACACACATCCATCATATACTCAATGTCATACGACTACCAACACACATCCATCATATACTCGATGTCATACTACTACCAACACACATCCATCATACACTCAATGTCATACAACTAACCATGTTGATTTTCTAGTGTTAAATTAAACAAGCACAATTTTCCGCAAGTGGTAATTACTTCCAACGATATACGATATTACTTTAGTAAACACTAGAGCATCAGTAAGTAACTCAGAAAATTTCAACTTCTTAGTCTCTTCCTTAGATCACTTATCCCACGTGTGAGAGAGAAAAAATATGTGTGGCTATTGTTGTGTTTTTCAAGTGTCTTTTTATAGCAATATTAGATTGATCCAAAAAATACACATCTCTTTGAAAAATTAAATTTAAAATTAAATTAAAGTTTCTTTCTTATAAATAGTTGGAGAATACCACCGTAACTACCATAATACATCCACATAATATTTGACTATGTTAAATTGTTTCTCCATAATTCATGCCATTCTTTGCATAAATATAGGTAGAAGTAAATATGCAATACATTCCTCATATTTAGGTAATTAGACATTTTTACTAGAAATTACTACCCACCATAATTTATGGAATTCTTTCTATAATTTAGGTAGAAGCAAAAAGTAAATATGTTGTACATAGAGATTGTAACAAGCTCGTAAATTTAACACTACTCTACTCTCATTTTCCTGGGCCCTCGTGTGAAGGAGTCAAGCCAGTTTCTCTCTGATACCATGTTGTTTTTCTTCATATGAGATATGATCGATATATTATTACAATGATGAGGGTTCCATATATAAGGAACATATGGTGACCATCCATGAAAGGATGCATCCCTTGAATAATCAATAACTATTTATTATTATCATTTACTTATTATATATGATATTTAATTATCAATAATTATATTATTAATTATTATTCTAAGAGAATGTTTTGCGGATGTTGTCCAAACATCAACAACTTCTACTAATGTTTGAATAAGTGGTAGGAAGCTTCTATTTCTTCATGTTAATTAGCTTGTACTTGTACACCAAGTACGCAATCATAGCCGTACTCTCAACTCTTCGGAGCCCAACTTTTAAAAGTAGGATATGCCAAGGGTATTGCATTTAATTTTAACGTTATTTATTATAAATCACTTCTAGATTTACTTGATTTTCCTCCACATTTGCTTGGAAATACTACTACCCCAAACCTCACAACCACATAGAATAATTGGAGTAACGAGGGTGTCAAAGAGGAGCCTTTTTCTCTTAGAAAAAAATCTGCAACTTTACAATTGTTCTCAAGATCAAAGTAAGCTTTTGAACCTCCATTAATTATTTTTTCGACACTACAATTCAAATTTAGCTTGTGATGAAAATCAATTCTAAGATACTTATAAAATCAGTCTTCTTCCAAATTGTTATTAATCATAAACAAAACAAGGCTGCATAACAACATATACCTATTGCTATGCAGAAACACAACTTATAGTTAAAACAAAAAAGTTAAAATAATTTATTCTTAAATCTTAGTTAAAAAAATTAAATTTAAAAAAGTATGTAAAATTTTGTTTTTTACACATAAACGAATACCAAGAAATAAAATTATAACACACACATGTACATTGTTGTAAGCTTTAATCATGAGTTGTTATATTAAATTCCAAAATATTATTTTATTGCTTCAAATTCTTTTTTAACAAAGATAATTTCTAGATGTTGGAGTATGCTTCTACGTTACCAAAAATGAAAAACATGAAACTAAATGTGAAAGGTCATTCTAATGCACATATTATCAAGCGTTGAGAGTTAGAACACAATCTGGATTAAATTTAAACGAGAGTAACCAAGTCATTGAAAGGAGTCGAAACTTGAAAGTTCAATGTATCAATATTTAAGTAAAAAATGAAATATTTTATTATTTTGATATATCTATATATTAAACTTGTGTTCTTGTTTCTCGTTTTTGGTAACATAATAGGCTGGAGTTATAATTGAGGAGCTCCCTCCAATATATCATCCTATTTGTATTTTTCTTCTACTTTTCACATCCTCTTTTTTTCAATCATTCTTTCCATAGTATTTTTCTTCAACTTCTCACATACACATGCATATAGCTCTGAGATACACATTCATTATTTTGCTCAAGTCCATAAAGAGATGCAGAGAGAAAAAATACTAACAAGTCCATCTAGGAATCTAGGAATAACAAGTTCATCTAGGAACATGCACTCTGAAATATGCTTATCTTGGATAAACTATTAAACAAGTGGATGAGCTTTTGAAGCGTTTAAATACTAGTTTAAAAGGTAAAATCCATAACATCCCAAGACCATGCATTTGGAATTGCCAAGAAGTTTCTGCCAAGAAAACCTCACAATGATCCGGTATCACATGGAATCACCTTTAAAATTTTTGGTATAAGATATTTGCACATTCCTATCAAATGAGAGGCTAGTCTTTTAATTTGATAGTCATAGGACATTTTAATGATTCTCATTATGATACTTATTAAAAGGAGTATCCTGGATGAGCATCCCCATGAAGTATTTACTATTTATAATCTAGCTGAAGAGACTAATGTCATATTACAATTTTAAATTAGCCGCATAAAGCCCAGCTTGCTAGTCATCGTTTTTGTTTATAACTTCGTTGCAATCTCAACACTAGTACTATCTAAATCCAACAACCTAATCTTCAAGCATTTAAATTTTGAAAAGATGTGTTGAGAAAATAGGCACCCCATTTTCCTTGATGAACTTTTCTGATAAAGAAACCTCTTGATAGAGTTTCTCCTACCATGGAGTCATTCAAATTCTGATTCAGAGGCTCTTCGCGGCCATTTGTAGGCTTTCTCCCACGTTTCTGTGGTTTTCTCTCGACTACAACAAAAGTTGAATATTTAATTGAGGCAGAGGGTTCTACATCAGACAACTCTAATTCAATGATAGAACACATGCCTCCTATGGCAATTCCAGGTGGATTAAACAATAAACCAATGGTATCCTCTTTTAATGATGGCTTTATCACATTCTTTTCACTGCCTTTAAAGCCCAATGCGCGGGTTTGTGGTTCTGTACCGTTCACTGTTTCTGTAATACAGATGGTCGATGCTTCAAGGGCTTCGGTCTCCTAAGTTAGGGGATGCAACAAAGATTTGTCGCCTTTAACCACTAAAGAACTCTGTCCAACGAACATAAATGCCTTTTGTTTGCCTGTCACTGGTAATTATCGAGCTAAAGCAGAGTTCAGGGACTGGATTTCAACATTGATCACTAGCTCGATGCATGGCGCAGATTGCATAGTATTGTTGCTTTTAACACTAAACAATTGGAAAGGGGCAAGAGAGAGATGGTAACTCCCCTTAACTCGGCTTCACTGCACCATCTAGCTATGATTTGTTCTCACCAAAACCTACACCGCCCTTCCAGAAAACCTGCATGCAGCTGAATAGATGTAAGTGTATCAAGCGATGACTCGAGGCTCTAGATAGTTTCGACGTCAGACTAATCGACTGCAACAACATCTAAAGGATGATCTGTAAAAGACTACAGTAAGAAGGTCTGGTCCAATGTCAGTAGCTGCAGAAGAAACTCAGTGGCATCGACTGCAATGCAAAGAAGTTTAATTCAATGGGAGTACATGGCATGAGAAAGGCACAATGGTTTCATTAATTTGAAACTGCTGTCAGGGAGTAACATGAAATATTTATTACAATGGCTTTGGGAGGAGCGAAGGTGGCAATAAGACTTCAAAGTCTTTGGCGAATAAAATATCAGATAAATCGTATTTAAAATTGAATTAAAAACATGATTTATCAAAAATTTAGTTAAAAGGATGCATATTTTATGGTCAACCATGAATTAATAGCCGATCAACGTACTAACTCAACTCTATATATGAGCCTATCAACAAGTATAATAAGGATAGTAATTTGTTTCTATTAAATGAACATTACCTTTGTTTTATCTAAACATCTTGTTTTATCTAAACATCTTGAAATGGTACAAAATATTTGGAAACTTTAAGTTGTTTATCAAGGTTAGAGGGTCACCTTGCAAGAAAGAAAAATTTCCGAGGAGGATGATGACTAATCATGCCCACATAAGGTTTTTGGGGGCCAAATGGACGAAAAATAGAAGAAAGCAAAAAATACAAGTAGAATGTAAAATCAGCACGAGATCAAGTTAATAACACAAACTTTCGATGAGAGAGGCACGAAGACCTTGAGCTAAACTCCTCTCTTTCTTTTTATCAACATTGCTCTCCATCTCATAGGAGCAACTGCTACCGATTCCAATGTACTTGACATGCGGTGTTCTAGTATTTACAAGTGAGATTTAATATTGAGAAAATAACACTTTGAAAGTTAGGGTTAGGTCTAAAGGTCGAGTACAAGTTTAGGGTTTTAGAGTCGGTTTTCTTCTCGTTTGCCAAATTTGTTTCCGGGCTGGCTTGCTCAATCTTTAGGTTTGGCAAAAACTGGGAGGAAGTGTGACACTAACAGTGAAGTGTGAAGGAGGCCGAAGATCTGAAAATGGCGCAGAAGATGGGGGGTTTGTCTCAGAAGGAGGCAGACGTTCAGATGATGCTTGCTGCCGATGTTCATCTCGGCACCAAAAACTGCGATTTTCAGATGGAGCGTTATGTGTACAAGAGGCGTTCTGATGGTAACGAACTCTTCTCTTTATCTTTATATTTTTACTTCGTCGATCCTGGAATATTCTTACTCTGTCCAGTATGTTTGGAATTCTTTTAAGTTATTCACCATCACAGCATAATTGTAGAATGCCCCCACAAGCCCTCCGTTTTGGGTTATCCGCCATCACATTATAGGTGTGGAAGTTCTCCCATTACCTAGCTCGTTCTGTTTGCTCCTTGTTTTTTCGCTCGTTCCTCCATTATATACCTTTGTAAAGCCATTTATTTTCTCGTTGGCAGTGGTGCAAATTTTACCGCGTTTATGGTCGACCCTGCTGTGTTTTTTGTATAAAGCCTCTTTTACCCATATAAAAACCTATTAGCTAATGACTTGTGCACAAATAAATGCCAATAATAGGGAAAGCCTTAGAAAACATAAAAAACATGATGCCCTTTTAAAGATTGGTATGGTTATGTCCGATTTTAAAATGTTATGTTTAGGTTTTAGGATATTGGGTTTAAACACCTCTCTGCGATACCGTGATCAGGGATCTGTGAAATCATGCAGCAAGCAACAAGAACTTTACAAGCTTAAACACCACACAGACAACAGAACTCAGAAAATCAACAGAGACTCAAAACCAATAGAAGGAACATGACAATCTAAATACATCTATTAGATCTGCGGTATCTAAATACAAAGGGCAAAGGGAGGTTCTCTATTTATAGCAAACTGGGTGGAGTCCAGCATTTAAGAAGGGAGTTGGCATGTATACCAACTGAGCATTTAATAATTTACTAGGTGAACTTACAACCGTGTAGGTACACTGACAGGATTGAGATCAGTTCCAGTATTACAGTAATGTTACTCTTCTTGTTGTTTGAAGAATTTACTGAAAACAATTGTTTTTGGTCTTTGTTTGTAGGGATATTCATCATCAATTTGGGTAAGACTTGGGAAAAGCTTCAGCTCGCTGCAAGGGTGATTGTTGCAATTGAAAACCCCCAGGATATTATTGTCCAGTCTGCAAGGCCATATGGTCAGCGTGCCGTCTTGAAGTTTGCTCAATATACTGGAGCACATGCAATAGCTGGCAGGCACACTCCTGGAACATTTACAAATCAGATGCAGACTTCATTTAATGAGCCTCGGTTGTTGATCCTCACTGATCCGAGGACTGACCACCAGGTAATGGCTCTGCATTTTTATTCCAAACAAGGTCTCTGATCCTTATTAAGATTCAGGAATAACAGTTTCATTGCGGTTGATTGAAGATAGGTTTATGCCATGCTTTTTCTAATAATGGGCCATCTTTGATGTTTGTTATATAGCCCATAAGAGAAGCGGCCCTAGGTAATATTCCAACCATTGCTTTCTGTGATACGGATTCACCAATGAAACATGTGGATATTGGGATACCTGCCAACAACAAGGGAAAACATAGCATTGGTTGCCTGTTTTGGATGCTGGCAAGAATGGTTCTGCAGATGCGAGGAACCATCCTTCCTGGTCATAAATGGGACATCATGGTAATTGATTGCATATTTCGTGGATATAATTTCATTTTCAATATTAAATAATTTGTGCATATGGATTCTATCACTTGTTCTGTTAAGTCAATTTAGATTCAGGTTGTACATTGTATTTGTAACTTGGCTTGTTGCAGGTTGATTTGTTCTTCTACAGAGAGCCCGAGGAAGCTAAGGAGCACGAAGATGAAGAGGCCCCTGTTGCTGAATATACTGCTGACTATACAGCACCCGCCCTCGCTCTTCCAGGGGATCAATGGGGTGCTGATATTCCAGATGCACAATGGGGTGCCCCTGAACCTAGTGCAATCCCTGCTGTGCCTGCATTGGCCGCATCTGATTGGCCAGGTACCGCAGGTGAGTGTTTCTTCTCCCACATCTGGCATCCTCTGCATTTATGAGTAATTCTAGGATGGAGTAGAACAATCTCTCATGTGACTCTCTATGCATTTTCTTTGAGATTAAATTTTATATGGCTTTGATTGGTTAAGTGTTGCAAAAATGTGGAAAATGGCTCTATAAGTAATTTCAAATAACTAATTTCTTGACTATTTGCAGTTCCAATCGCCGCTGAAGGATGGGACACAGCACCTGCTCCATTACCACCAGCGGCAGAGTGGAATGCTGCATCGATGCCAAGTATTCCTGCTGCCCAAGTGCCTGGTTGGGATAGTGCACAACCCGGTTGGACTCCTGAAGCTTAGTAGGGTTTTGTCTGGCATAGTCATGTAGTTAGAATGAATTCAGTTCTGCAATGTCGGATGACTGAACTCTCCATTAGGTTGTTAGGATCAATCATGTTGTTGAAATGAGTTTGTGATGCTCGGATTTATTTTGTGCAAAAGAGGTTCATCCTCCAAAATGATGTGGGGCAAAGGCTACTTTTAATGTCCTTGTGAATTTTTGTTTTCACATGAATTAATTTAGCATATTCACGGTTTATCTGAGATAGTTTTCAAAAATTCTATTTCAAATTCAAATTGTTTTTATTTTTTCTTATTAGCAGATGGAGTTAAATTTGTAAAAAGTGCATATATCATTCCAATTCTTTTTTAACAATGTCTACAAAATTATCAATTTACAAAAAGTGGTTGGTTGACAAATTACTGGTCACCCCCTTGTATCAAAAAGGGGGCAAAATAACTCTGAAACCATAAATATCATAAAATCTAAGGTGAGGCATTAACAGAAGAAAATCCCACTTGCAGATTAATGAACATTTGTATATTGTTCTTAATGGTAGCTGTGTATGAAACATTTTATTTTTGAAGATTTTCTGGAGGGTTCTTTATGTTTTGTATGAAATTGTAGTTAGAAGATATTTTTTAGGATGCGCACTTGCCAGTGTATTCTATAATCCTTGTATTTAGATGGTTTGGGTGTAAGTTATAAAATTCTTTACTAGGTCTTCTATTTAAATTCTATATTCCATTTTTTTTCTTGTTTACAGGTTTTTTTCTTTCTACATTGATGGCTTTGAATTTCTGTAAGTTTTTCGACATTGATGTCCTTGAATTTATATTAATTTATGTAAGTTTGTACAGGGTATGTCTTTCCTTGTCTTTACTGATAGCCTGTTTGTTCTTGAAATTTGTATGTTTACTGAGGCAACAATTTATTTCTCCCATGCAATAAGTAAATGGCTAATGCCTTTAAGAACGGGTATGTCTTTCCTTTTCTTTACTGATAGCCTTTATTTCTTGTTAATCCCTTTTTTTTGCAGCTTTCAGTTTTTGACAAGATGTTTTGTATTATGTTAACCTTTAATTCATGTTAATCCCCCTTTTTTCCAGTTTTCAGTTTTTTACAAGATGTTTGTATTATGATAACAACCTTTATTTCTTGGTAATCCAGATGCTTTGTATTATATGGGCTTTTCTTAGTTTTTGTTGTGAATATTACAATGCAATGTATGCATCTTACAACACACTATAAAGATTCTTTTGCCTAAAATGTCCTAGTTGCTTAGAACTTGTGTTGAGATTGACTTGTATTTAGTCTCAATCGCTTGGAATGGTTTTACTTGAATGGGTGAGACAGCGATGTGTGGTTGAATTTTGTTTATGGGGGATTTGTACTTTGGTGGGGTAAGAAACGATCTTGAATCCAAGGTATCTATAGTATAAACACTTCACTGCACACAAGGGAGTGAAGTAGAAGAAGAGTGGCGTTGTAGTAGCATCTTTGGTGAACACATCAATGCACATTGGGGAGCCAATTAGAATAAGAGTGGTGTTTTAGTGAGAAATAGGATAATATACAAAGATGGGAAATTGGTTGACAACATACATTGTTGAATTGTGTTTACAGTGGATTTGCTCTCTTGGTGGGGGTATGAAACAACCTTGAATGAAATGCTTCGAGGGTGAACACTTCACTTCTCATTAGAGAGCCAAGTAGAATAAGATCTGCATTGTACTGTGAAAGATGATTGAATTGTGTTTATGGGTGGATTTGTTTTTTGGTGGCAGTATGGAACAACTTTGAATCCAAGGTGTCCAGGTTGAACATTGCACTGGGAGCCAACTAGAATAAGAGTGGTTGTAGTGAAAAAGAGGAGAATATACAAAGATGGGAATAGGTGAGATGGCAGAGGTGGTTGAATTGTGTTTGTGGGATTTGTTTTTAGGTAGAGGTAGAAACACCCCTTGAATCCAATGTCTACAGGGAACATTTCACTCCTAACCCCTTGATTAGGGAGGCATAGTAGAATAAGAGTGGTGTTGCAGTGAGAAAGAGTAGAATATAGAAAGATAGAAAAATAATAGGTAAATACCGGGAAAATAATAGGTAAATAACGGGAAGGTAAAGGGTAAAAATGAATTAAATGGAAAGCCAAGTGGAATAAGAATGGTGTTGTAATGAGAAGGATAATATACGAAGATTGAAAAAACATGGTTGAAAAAAGGGAAGATGAAAGGTTAAAATTAGATAAATAAAATACAAAGAGTAAACTGCTTTGCGGCTATTCCCTACTTTTGCAAGAGCAAAGGAACACAAGCGCCCATAAATCATTTAACATATTTGTGATCCATATAGCCGATAGCATTCCGATAGCATTCCAGCTGAGTGACCTAAGTCTGAAGTCTGATATACGGACTACCCACTTATTTATAGAAATTTAGGTTCCTCTACTAACATTCTCAGTAAAGTATTGTATTTATAAAAACTATCTAACAATATTAAATATGGGGACCTTGCAGACAAAGGTTCCTGAAATAGAAATATTGGTGAAAGAAAGTGCCTGTAACTCTGACATACATTCATAGTATTAAACAAATGCACACATTCTATGATTTAAAAGCATTACCGGACAAGCTGTTAGGATCCGTGACGAAATTCCCCAATTGCATAGCTAAAAGCTAAGTTAACACAGATTCAGAAGGAGACTTGGAATACATAAGTAACCGCTCACATAATAAGTATCCTTGCTTTTGCATTCACATACCTGGACATAATAACCAGAATTGTTTTGAGTGTATACTGGGCTTCCAATGCGCGAGGCTTAACTTTACATTTTAATGTCAAAATTTGTACATTGACTGTATAAGCATAGATGAAAATTCTAATTAGCAGGTCTTCGAGTCTGCAGTGGAGCTTCAGGAGTACAAAGAGTGAACTATTCACCGCCTTGCTGTGATAGTAATCTGAGGTTCCTGACAGGATGCAAAGGAAACACCTCGAACATTTCGTCTTTCTTTTCAAATTCTGGTGAGTCGCTGATCATAAAGTAAAATCAAACATAAATTAAAAAATGAGCAACATATTTGAAACTTTGTTGTTGTAGGTGCTCTGAGAGGAAGGGGGACATCTATGTGTATGTGCGTGTTTTTGATAATAAAACGTGATTTTAATAATAAAACGAACAAACATTGATAAAAGAACAGAACATCAAATTGAAAAAAAAAACACCAATTTTAACTCTAAACCTTTTCCCTATGCATTTAATAAAACTTTATCCTACTAATATCCAAAATCATGACACGGACAAACGAAATTCTCCTGCCTTGTGTTCAAACCGTGTCATGACTCGGACAAATGAATTTCTCCCTCCTTGTGGTCAAAACATGGCCATATCCATTGAAGGTTCCCAGATAATGCTACTGGTTCATCATAGACAACTCTACAAAATAAGAAACGAAAGAAACCAACGTTTTAGAGTATTTAAAACCAAAGACAACTACAATGTAGCTTACCATTTACTGGCGAGTGGATATAGCTTCCCGTGATATCCTTTTGATTCATAGAGAACCCTGCATCAAATTATGCTTCTGACGAGCGAAATGTGGTTTGATTAACAAATTAATGAGCAGTGCAATCTCTATTGCGGTACTGGATGTCGATTCTTCTGAATTTGCCATTCTTTAATGATAAGTTAAAATATAAACAAAAAGTTCACTTTCAATGTGAAAACATACCAGATTTATCTTAATAATGGATATTTAAGGACATGTTTATCTTAATAATGGATATTTGGATATTTATTTTAATAATGGATATTTGGATATTTATCTTAATAATGGATATTTATTTTTAATATTCCACATTCCAGTCATTAAAATGAATCTATGTTAATATTAAACCAAATCATGAAAGAAGTATGGATTGATTTTTTTGGAAACTGGCCATATCCATCACAAAGCTAGACACTGAACATTGAGAGGTATAAAATAAAAATATGTTGATTCTTCTGAATTTGCCATTCCTTAATGATAAGTTTAATAATAAACAGAAGTTCACTTTCAATTTGAAAACATACCGGATTTATCTTAATAATGGATATTTAAAGACATGTTTATCTTAATAATGGATAGAAGTGGTATTTTGTTTTATTTTATTACAATTAAAATTAATATATACTAATATTCCACATTCCAGTCATTAAAATGAATCTATGTCAATATTAAACCAAATCACGAAAGAAGTATGGAATGATTTTTGGGAAACTGACCATATCCATCACAAAGCTAGACACTGAACATTGAGAGGTATAAACTAAAAATTCATTATGAAAACAGTTAAAACTATTGAAAATCAAAGACAAGCCGAGTGCAGTGTACCATGGGCCGGAGAGGAGCAAATTGGGCCCCTAGAACTTTCCTCAATTACAAACACCCTTCAGAAAGTTTGCATGTTGTAAACAACAGGGCACTCAGTAAAAATTAGAAAATATTATTTATGAACAGAACCAATGTTTGACAACCAATCCCATTCGTAGATGATTTAAAGTCCTAGTACTTATCTACCAGAGGTGTGTAATTAAATGTTACACAAAACTTGATTGAACGCTGCATAGTGAACTGGTTAATATGCTTTTACACCATGACAACTAGTTGTAGAAAAGAGGTAAGATCTATGGTTTACTTCTTCCTTCCAACTTTACATGTCTCTCCATAACAATAGTTTTTTTTGCAGAAAGACTAAACAACTTCAAAATTCCTCATGGAATCAGTGTGCTTCAAAACATTCCAACTAATCTAACATGGTGCTGATTGATCCCAAAGAACATAAAATTCAGATTTGATTTGTGTACATTAAAACAATCAAATCCAAGCAAAAGAAAACACCCAACAAATTAGATTTATATAGTGTTTAAGCTCTTACATAGAGAACCAACAAAAATAGGTAAATATGCTTCATGCATTCAGGGATTACGTATAATCCACAAGTAGGATGCTTCTAAAAATCTTTCAGAGATGGAGCAAATTGTAGACAATAATTGCTTCCAACACACCTAAAATTGCACTTGCTACAACGTCAAGTATGAAATGCCACACCAAGCAATATCCTTGAGGTCGAAATTGCAATGGACCACATCATGATTATCACATTTGCAACCTTACTAAGTCCATCATCATCAAGCCATAAATTTGGATCAACAACAACCACTTGAGCAACTCCAGAATTGAAGCTCATTTGAACTCTAATCTCTTGCAACACGGACAAACATAGCCAGAACAAATGAGTCAATAAAGCAAGCCCTAGAAGTATGGCCACCAGGGAATGACCAATGATCAATATAGAGCACCAAATACATGCCTTTATTGTATGCTGGTCTAGGCCTTTTAATGAAAGACTTGAGATTCCCTATTAAGATTTAGATAAAAAATGAGACCAATAGAGAAATTGAGTCAAAACCATCTAAGCTTGGAGAATCCAGCAAGAGGAAGAGGGGCAAGCCAAAGAACGACAGTGGCAGGGATCCCGAACAACCCATCTCTGGAAACTTCAAGAGCTATCAAGATTGGCCTTGCTAATGCCATGCACTGTGTGAAGGTACCGAGACCATATTGTGTCTAATTCAATCAAATTCATATTTTGTAGAATTGAAATGGGTTGATAATAGATGGTTGAAGGTGAAGGTAGAGAATATTTAGAAGAGTTCAATATAATTATCCTAACTTACGAATTACCAAATTTTATAATTAAAAATATTGGGAAATCTCAGATTTGGTAGTTTGGTATGAGTGAGTATTAGAAAAAAAAAAAAAAAAAACTGGCCCAAAGAACGTTAGTGTCTTATGTCATTGATAACACATAGCCCCTAGCATGGCTTGGTGGTATGCATAGACACATCAACATGTTTTTCATGGCGAGAAGGAAGGATAGGAGGCGATACATGTTTTTCATGCTTAAGAAGAAAACACAAGGTGACAATGTGCCACAATGATGACCTATTCTGAAGCTTCCCTCCTCTCCCTATGGCACACGAGCTATTATTAGAATTATTTGTGCCTTCACTAGTAGACTCAACAACCTGCCATATCCATGTGTCCATGTTTCCTCGTTATTACTAATAGGATCAATACAATAGAGGAGATGACCCAATTTTTCTCTAGTTGGGGATGGATTTGAGAGCCCCTAATTGGATCCATATCTAGGAGTAGAACCTCTAGTTGCATGTCCAATTCTAGACAGAGATTGAGTATAACCAATGTCTTGAGGTAATAATAAGTCTATGCTTGGCAACACTCTTTCATTTTAAGAGCCAACCAAAAATTGGGTGGAGTTTCCTTGGTTAAAGGAGAAGATTGACAATCATATTGAATAGATCCATTAATTAATTAATAATAAGGGTAGATTCCTTTGCGTAGATTTTTGAGGAACCATGAGGGCTGCCCAACAAGCCTGTCTTATGACCTCTTGTTGGGCTCTAAGTTATGTCAACAAGGTTGTCCTTTGCTGTTGTTTTAGGACAACAAACAATCAAGTACTTTTCTGCCTTCGAACTGATGGTTATATGCTCTTTTAAGGTGCCATTGCATGTAGTTTTAGTAACCAAGTGTTAGTACATGCAA
This sequence comes from Picea engelmannii, assembly GCA_009831015.1. Taxonomy (NCBI): domain Eukaryota; kingdom Viridiplantae; phylum Streptophyta; class Pinopsida; order Pinales; family Pinaceae; genus Picea; species Picea engelmannii. Next base: position 402,477 of record ML785535.1, on the reverse strand, counting down.
ACCTAAAAACATATAGCACTCCTCTAGGATCTTTACAAGCTCATATAGCTGATTTAAACGACTAAGCATACATGAAAATGAACACATGTATTTTTGGTCAACACGACCTTGGATAAAACCCCCCGTGGAAAACCAGTTTAGAATGAAAGTGTATATAAGTGATGTTTAAAGCATGGGATACAACAAGTAAACAAATACAATGGACCCTGTACAAGAAGTAAGCTCCTCTCAAGCCTTGCTCAAGGTTCCAAGAAGATATGCACCCAAGTGAAGTGCACCCTCTTCCTTTGTTGCCAATCTCACTGAAACAATGCACCCTTGATCCTCTTTCCACCGATGAATAATTCCTTGCACACAAACAAGCAGTGGTGTGCTACCTCCCCATTGAAACTGTCAGATTTGCAATCATCCAAGTATAGCTAGTGCCTGCTAAGTATGCACCCTCCTCCTAGAGCGCGCTCCCCTCAAAGCTAGAACACACACCACAAATAATAGAGGGCTTAAGCCTCCATGAGCCCTCCATGAGCCCTCCATGAAGGGAGGCACCCAAGCTTCCCTTATCCATAGCCTCCATCCTCATCCCTTTGCTCCTCTCCAAACTCTCTTGGTCAACAAATGAAGCAATGAACCTCCTTTACCCCTATGCGCCACTCTTGAATCATCCATAAGGAAACCTAAAAGATGGATGGTTAGGATCACCCCAAGCCATCTCTAATCAAAGGTTGAGATCTCTCCAAAAAAATCTCACCTCAAAACCCACATTGAGTTAAGTTCCCTAAATTCACTTTATGTCCCTTCATTCGTGACCCACTTAGTGAATAAAATGTCACTTTTGCCTTAAAGTGACAAAATTTCACTTTTGACTTAAATCTCTTAAATCAAAGTGAAATTAGAACATAAAGGTAAAGTACAAGGTACATAGTCTCCCCCTTTGTGTTTAGAGACTCAGAAACACAAGGGGACCACTTTCCAAGGTACCTAAATCTCAACACTTTGCCATTGCTACCTCCATTTTTTCTATTGCCGTTGGCTAAACAATTGATGTCACAAACAATGTTCTCACTTTTGCTTTTGATAATGGTGATATATTTGGATCTTCTTAATCCACATTTGAAGAATAGACTCCAATAGGATCTGTATCTCAATCCATCTAACTAGCCTTTATGACAATGCCTTTGCTCACTTTGACAGGTCCATGGGTTCCACCGTTCGGTCAATAATTAGGACCGAATCTACATCCAAGTATTAATAATCATTCAACACTAATTATCTGGGCTTTGGCTTTATAACTTACTTAGGCGGCTACTAGAGATGTCATTGTGCTGATGTGTTTATTTGGTCTCAGTTTGTTTGCTTCCCCAAATGTGAGAGTTGAATTTGTTAGATCTTGGTTTTCTTATTGACTTTATGATTTTTTTTATAAAACCATAACATAATATATATTCATGCCATAAAGGGACTATTGCCGTAGTAGAGAACAAATTACATAAAAATGATCCAGATCTTTGAAAATCAAAATTGGGAAGATCTCTAAAGCTAAAAAGGATTCAAAGCAAGCTACAAAGACTACAATCCAGCTTCTCCTAGACATTGCCATATTGGCAAAAACACTTTTTGTACATGAATAGATTCTCACAAATTGCTTACAGAACAAAATAAAGAAACATATCATAATTATTTTAGCAGAGATTCAATGATTGCTTGATGACCAATAATCTTTTCAACCTCTAGAACAATGTTGTCTCGATTTGATTTTCTTCCTCTTGTTAATAGAGGAGAGGGGCAATATACCATTGCAGAATAAACCAATATGCAACTAGCTCTCTGGTGCATGAGCTCTTGAAACCCTAGCCCTCTGTCTCTCGCGACATGGTGGATAATCTTTTCAACCTCTAGAACAATCCTGTCTTGATTTGATTTTCTTCCTCTTGTTAATAGAGGAGAGGGGCAATATACCATCATAGAATAAACCGATATCCAACTAGCTCTCTGGTGCATGCGCTCTTGAAACCCTAGCCCTCTGTCTCTGCGCAGCATGGTGGATACAACTAGTTCTTTCCAAGCCATGGTTGCTAGTTATGTCAAATCTCCAAAATCCCAACCTACCAAATTTGTGAAGAAATTGGAAGAGATGCCAAAAGTTTCACTTCCCCCTCCTCTTGGAAGAAAGCTTTGCCTATTGTTGATCGTGGCCTTATCGGGCAGTTCACATGCATTTGGCCTTCTCTAAGAACAATGGCCTCTTGGATGGAGAAAAATTGGAAGCCATTGATTAAAGGCTCCTTGAATCATTTCTTTCATGGGCGTGGTTTTTTTGCCTTAATGTTCGAGCTCAAAGAAGATCGGGCCCTGGTTTTTCGAAGCAAATAATAATTTTTTTAGGTGTAAGGCATGTATTTAAATAAATGGACTACGGATTTCGGTGTAGAAAATGACATGCCCTTTGCAATCCCGGTTTAGGTCCGATTACCTCATCTCCCTTTCCATTGCTAGAGTGACAATGCCCTCCGATGCATTGACGACTCCATTGGGAGTTTCATAGACAGTGAGTTTCATAGACAGTTGACTTAGAGAAAGGAATCCCAAAAACCGTATTAATCTATCTAGACATGTGACAACAATGCAACAACTAGACTAACTAGACTACGAGCAATTCCCATTCAAATGCAAATTGTGCCATGAATATGGACATTTTGTGAGGAACCAAAAAGATGGACCCTAACAAACACTGAATGCGGAAATAAGGAAGAACAATGACACAAAGTCGCAAAAAATTTCGGCCCCCAAGGTTAAAAAAAGTAATGCTACGGCTGGCCCTTCGAATGGAAACAAACCCTCGTCCGTCGGTGGTGATTCCTTCGACCTGAAACCCCTGGCGCAGGTAGCTCGGCTCCCTCTGGGTCGAAGCCTTTTCATACTCATCCAAAGAACCCCGGTTCTTAGAGTTCGGGCGTGCCTTTCGAGTCCATGAACAATTTTGAAGCCCTCTCATACGGCGTGGACCTTCTAGACGAAAGTACCGATGCATCCCTTCGGCGTCCCTTTGGTTGGGGAGCATCCTTCAGTCCAGATGGCGGTCGTATCTTCTCAGCCGAGCTCAACAACCTCCAACCAGCGCGATGAGAGGAGGGAAACAATGGAGCTCCCCCCCTTTCCTCCTCACCCTAATCCAAGACTAAGAGCAGAAAACGCAGAACTCTTCAAGTACGCAGAAATCGCCCTCTCAGATTCCATATCTTCTTCGCAAATCGCCCTCTCAGAAAATGTATGGTCATCAACCTGGATATGGCTAACACTTTTGACCGTGTTCGTCATGTTTTCTTATTTCGGGTTCTCAAGCGTTTCGGCTTTTGCTTTTAGTTTATCAATTGGATTTCATCCTGCATTAGGGGGCCTTAGATTGCTCCATTGGTTAATGGAAGACCTACCGAATTATTCCAAATCAGTCGAGGCCTTCGACAAGGCTATCCGCTTTCACCTCTTCTATATATCATTATGGCATAAACCTTGAGCAGGAAATTAGAACATGAAAGGATTGTTGGAAACATTTTGGGCCTTCAGATCACAAGACGAGCCAAAAACCTTAACCACTCTCAATTCGCTGAGGATACCTTATTGTTGGGGGGAGCATCAATGATTATAGCCAGGAGGTTTAAATTAGTGTTGGATTTCTTTCTTGATGCTCCAAGGGGTGCTACTAACCACATAAAATGTCAAATCATGGGCTAGAATATTTCCTCTCATGAGCTTGGGGTTACTTCCAGAATTTTCCACTTCCCCGCGATGGACAAATGGGCCTCCTTCCGGTATTTGGGCATTCCAATTTCTCTAAAAGGATCATCTTCCCAGGAGTGGCAACAATTATAGATAAGATAAACCATAAATTTGCTCATTGAGGCACTCAATGGCTGAACCCAGTTGGCCGGGCCATTCTCATTAAATCTGTTCTTTCCGCTCTCCTGATATACCAATTTTTCACTATGCTCGCCCCAAAATGATCACCAGGTTGTTGGCTAAAAATATTAGAGAATTTCTATGCTAAGGAGGAAAAGAGAATAAAAAAAAATTCATTTGGTTAACTAGAACCATGTTATCAACCCAAAAAATAAAGGTGGCCTTGGAATCCGTGACCCTAAAGTAATGAATAAGGCCATAGGAATGAAAATGACATGGAGGCTTATTACAGGTCAATATGCATGGTGGAAAACAACCTTGGTCAGTAAATACTTCACTGGACCTTGACAAAGATGCCTTGAAAATCCTCCTTAAACCAACAAGGGCTCCCCAATCTTTAAATTAATAGCTGTTGTACAAACTTCTTTTTGTGAGTACATCTCCTGGATTCTTGGTAATGGTCGGAGGATACGCCTATGGGAAGACAAAATAATGAGAAATGACAACCTGGTTAAGCGTCTTGATCTGGCTCTACCCCGGTTATGGATGCAAGGTAATGGTATCAAAACTTTGTTTGATATTTCTGAGTGGAGCCCTCACACCCAGAAATGGATTGGTTAGAAATCTCTCAAGCTGCTAGTACCCCTGTCTCCTCTCTACCATTCGCTCCTCCTTTCTCTTCATGGCTGCGCACCCTAGCATAGAAAGAAGATTGAATCATAAGGTTGGAAAGGCACATGCTTCACGATGAACATGGGATACCATTCCTTAATCAAACATATATCTTACTTCCCTCGTTCTGGCCTATGGGCAATTGTATGGAACATCGATTGTCCGCCCGAGACAAATTTCTTCAGCTGGTTACATGCCCATAGGAAAAAGCTGACTGCAGAGAATCTAATCAAGCGAGGCATAACATGCCCATCCTGTTGCATTTTATGCCTTTAAGAGGAAGATTCATCACATCACATCTTTGTGGAATGCAGCTTCACTAAGGAAGTATGTCTGCTTGTCTTAGAGTGTCTCAAGAATTGATTCAATTGGCATAATGATATCTCTGATCTTTTCTCTCATTGGTGCAATATATATCAAGGTCACTTACATAAAAAATCCAATTTTAAAAGGATTTGGGTTGCCCTCCCCAAATTTGTTTGCTGGTGTATATGGATATCACGTAATAAAGCCATATTTCAGGAAGAAAAAAGATAACCCAGGCAAGCAACCACTAAAGAACTCTCCTTACTGATTGAGTATATGCATAATAGATTGAGAGGAACAGACTCAGCTCTTGATGTTAGTGAACAGAGGTGGATGGACAAAGCTAAATTTGAAAATGTATCAGCTTTCTGATCAAGGCCAGGGAAATAAAATTCCAAAATGGGCGTCAAGGCTATCAAATTCTGAACTTCAAGAGTAGTTGTCCCAACAACATTCTCATGTCCTCTTCTTTGATGGGGCGTCCAGGAACAATCCTGGGGTGACTGGTGCAGGGGGAGCTATATGTGATTCCGGAGGTAACATTCTCCACTAGTTCTCTTGGGGGCTTGGGAATGTTGCGAATAATGCTGTAGAGGCCTACACATCGTGGAAAGGTCTCAAGCTTGCAAAATTCAATAGCCTCTGGAAGATCATCATCTTGGGTGATTCAGTGATAGTAATCAGAGCAATAATCAATTGATCGATTTCTAAAGGTAAAAATCTCCCCAGAGTGCTATCTCGCATAGTAAATCTTCTTGAGGAATTTGAATATAAAGCCTTCCACATCCTTCGCGGGCACAACTCCATAGCTGATAAATGTGCAAAGCAAGGAACCAATATGGATGAAGGCGTAATTGAAGTCAATGGAACTTTGGATTTTCACCATCTTCCTTAGAGTATGGGTCTGGAAAAGATTGTTTCAACAAGGTGGCTGCTGGCATTATGGCTTGCCCTTTTGTTAGGCTATCCCTTTTCTAAATTTCTCTATTGAGTTGAGGTAAGGATTGACTGGGTCTTTTTTCTCCAGACTTTTCATGGCGGTTTGGTTTGCCACTTGCACTCGGAGAAGGTCGCCATTGACTTGGCCTTTTTGTATTTGGTGTGCCCTCTACGACCTCTTGATTTTCCTCCCTTCCGGTTCATTTCCAATTGGTATTTCGGCTATGGTTTTCCTTCTAGATGTCTGGTGGAGGCCGCAGTTGATCCCATATCTTTGTGGAATATGGGTACTTTCATCCTGTAATGCATACCAACTCGTTTCGTTGCATCACTGTTGAAATTCTTACTCCACACCTAGGTACTTTGTTATCTAGTGATGCCCTTACCGCAATCAGATTAGCAGCTCACAAAACAATAATACACTACTGAAATATTCAACTCAATATCATGCAGCGAAAGCATAAACTAGGAAACCAAATCAAGCACACATGAACACCCGAATTTTTGGGCAGATACCTTTGGAAAAACTCCGGAGGGAAAACCGGTGCTGAGAATGATTTTATTATGCTAAAAATCAGGGCTCCCGTAACAAGGATAATGGCCCACTGAGAGAAATATACACTGTAGACTAACCTGGAAAGGTTTGACCTGATGTACGACCAGTTTTGCATGCTTTTCTAGGTATCTGCGACTTGCCCTTCCGTGACCCGCAGATATCCGCCACTGTCTCCACTGTGACTTGGATATCCACGACTGTCTCCATTGTGACCCATGGATGTATACGGAAAACCTGTACATAAAGCTCCATACGATCCAACACTCTCTTTTGTCTTCCTTCGACTAAAACCCCCCTGCGTATGCCTCTGTTCTCTCTTCTCCTTGACCTGTATGATCTCTAGATGAAAGTCCTTCTTCACCTATCCAAGATCTTGAACCACAGTCCTTCGTGATCCAATACTCTCCGTGTCGACCCTCTCAACACAACTCATGTCAAGTGTAATTCTTGGTTCTCTTGAATCACTGTCCTTCGTGATCCAAGCACTCGAACAAAGGTCCTTCTCTACTCCTGAGTTTGACCTTGGAGACTCCACACTAGCAAAGGTCCTCCTTTGCTATATGTGTGAATCTTATCTTCCTCATTCTCCTAGCCTTGCTTTTATAATCATGAGTTATAATCTATTTCTAATCTCCAAAGTGATTTACAGTTGAGATTACTTCTCACATTCACTTGAGATTTAGATTACATGCTGCATGCTAAGTACTTTTAGCATGTGTTTTAAATAACTCAATTAACTAATTATATAATTAATTAATAAAAACAATTTACTTTAATAATTCCTTTAACTAAAGTAAATTCAAATGTAGAAGGCTTTGGACGATTTCCACACGTCTAGGCACATAGACCTGTGCGAAAATACTTGTCTGATGCTACCGCTAACATCAACAATCACCCCTTTCATCGGTTGGGACTCCCTCCTCTCTGGTAATCTTAGAAGCTGGCTTGATCTCTAAGAATGTTTTCCTCCGCATTTCCTTCTTCTGAGAAATTCAAATTATAGGCAGCCACAGTCAAAGAGCATTTGGAATACATAGCACCTATATTCATGAAATGAGTCTTCAGAACCGCTGTCAGCTGAACTCCGAAGCTATCTCCATAGAGGTAAAAGAAGATTCCCCAGCATCAAGTGGAGGGCAAGGGACACAAGAGATCACTCTCTCTATCAAGCAATGTACTTCAAAATAATTCTTCTGTTAGGACAATATGTCAAGCAATATTGTAGTCACGATGTCAATGCGCCTCTCATAGAGATATACCTCCCATTTTTGTCAGTTAAAGAGATCGATCTCTCAACTCTGTGCACTCCTTTGTATCAAGCTTTTGAAATTGTTGCTTGCCTTGGAGCAACCGTCCTTATATAATATAAAATTCAGATTTTTTAAAAATAAAATTCAGATTTTTTAAAAATAAAATTTAATGGGGGAGAGGGGCGATGATCTTTTTTCAGAATTTCCGCAAAGGAGGGGGAGCTGGGGTTATCAAGGGACTTCACTTCACCATTTGATTTTTCTTCTGAACCATCCTTGTCATCTCCTAAATTCTTCTCTAGTGTGGGGGCAATACCCCAAAAGAGGCTCATCCACGGATGGATTTTATCATTGTGTGATGGATTCTCATTTACAATTGCATTGAATAAATTTTACCTAATAATGCCCCCCCCCCTCCCAGGGGGAATTATTAGATAAAATTTATTATTAGATAAATTACCAATCTATCATCAAGTCCATTCATTTGTTTGGACTCACTGGCTTCAATTTCTGTATC
>ML785535.1:359585-392210 GCA_009831015.1 Picea engelmannii | reverse complement strand
GGGGGGCATTATTAGATAAAATTTTATCTAATAATGCCCCCCGCTCCCACCCTCTAGCATTCAATGGACTGTTATGGTAAAATATGTGTAGCATTGATGTTAAATTCTATGTTGGATTCAATATGTGAGTTATTGGAAGAAAGCTTGTGTATTTAATTGCTGCTTGTGTTTTCTTGATGGTGTGAGAATCCATTCCCAACTATAGCTCTATCAAGTTCACTCAAAATTTCATTCTTCATTAGCAATTGATGAAATCCAACAACTAGAGAATCCAGGTTGTCCATCCAATTGATGAAATCCAACAACTAGAGAATCCAGGTTGTCCATCCAATTGATTGAATGAGATCAATGGCTGTAGTGATATAGTTGTTGCACCTTTCCAACCAAATTACTATTTTTATTCATTGTATTCAACAAGATTCAGTCCTTACCACTATTTTTTCATTACCCAACATTCATACAATGCTAATAAAATCCAACAACTAAAGAATTCAGGTTGTCCATCCAATTGATGAAATCCAACAACTAGAAAATCCAGGTTGTCCATCCAATTGATTGAATGATATCAATGGCTGTAGTGATATAGTTGTTGCACCTTTCCAACCAAATTGCTATTTTTATTCATTGTATTCAACAAGATTCAGTCCTTACCACTATTTTTTCATTACCCAACATTCATACAATGCTAGTGAGATTACTTAAGGCTGTATGCTATTGATTCTACTATAGGAGGGATGTATGTAACCTCTGAGCTATCTTTGGGGCTGTACACATGCCATACAAGCCGTACGTAGGCTTGGTATGCTGTCCTTATCTCTTGAGGTTATACAAATTGGTGGTTGGGTGTTGTTTCAAGTTTTTGGACACTGGGCTAAGGTAGTTCCTGCCAAAAGAGGAATCACACTAGTATTTAATAGTTTTATTTGGCAAAGAATTGATTTTAAGTGGGTTGTCTTACTCTCACATTTCGGGACAACCATCACTTATATTTCAATTAAAACCATCTCATATGTTTAAATAATAATCCATTTTATCTCTGTGAGTTGTTTAATTAATAACTCATATATGTGTGTGTGGTTGAATTAGCAATGATTGGCAATTGGGGTGATTCCTCTCTTCCTAGAATTGAAGTTCACCTTGTTCGCTATAAAATTATAATAATTTAGATTGTTGGTCTACATCTATATGCGTATCAATGATGACAGGTAGACTTTGAGAAGAGCTTGAGCTTCTCTTTATGTATTAACGTTGGAGTGGTTTCTACATATTTCTTAATTGTATAAAACCCCCATGTTGTAAGCAACATTGGTATTTGACCACCATAATTCAGAGCAATCACGTGTTCATATCCATGTTGTATCGTTTCTTAGTCAAGAGTTCGTTGAGACAAGCATTAATGCTATCATGACATTGGTGGGTTGATATATATGTGTTGTATGTGTATCATTGGTGGTATGCATATGTGTTCATACTTTTGCTTACTAAGAATATAAGTGATGATGATACTTTGAATTCCCGATCAAATATGCAAGAGCTAGAGTGCTATGTGGAGATGGTTAGAACATCTTATTAAGGGTTGTACTTGAAATCTATGTATTTCTTACCACAACAATGAGCATGCATTTTTTTGACTAGTTTGTTTTCACCAAGCTTGAGCATGCATTTTTTTGACTAGTTTGTTTTCACCAAGCTTGAATATATGCAGGGAATTCAATGGAATTTACCAAGTTGTAGTTGTAGGTTTGTTATTAGTTGACATTATCTATAGAGGCTGGTTGTAGCCATTCATGTACGAAGGATTTCCCTAGCATCTCAAAGCCAACACACAAAACCATCTTCTCATACCTCAATATTTGGAGCAAAAGTAGAGAAACATAACCAACTTTTGTGTGCCCTCTTGGTGATAGACAACAAAGAAACCAACTCATAAACTTGATATTTATTGTCATTGCCAGCTAATTGTTGTGTGCAGGGGACAAAGATTTTTGTACAAGCTAAGAGCATAGGTCAGATTTTAATTCCACAAAGTATCGGTGCTGGTGAAGCAAGTGGGCCGTAAGTCCCTTTTTATGGATCAATAATGTAGATATTGAAAATCCTCCAAGGAAATCTAGGATAATTTGAATAAACTGTTTGGAGAAAAAATGGTAAATTCAAAGTTCTCTTTAAAACTACAATTATTCAGATTCAAGATGGCTGACAAAGTCACCATGTCTAGCCACATAGACAATCTTAGATCTCCCATCAAACAACCAATTGAACTCAATGCTACGGTAAATGAAGAGGATGCCAAATCCATTTTGTTAAGTAGTTTGTCTTCTAAATATAGCGATGCCATATTTACTCAGTCAAATGTCTTCACAAATTCTAGAAGACATGATTTCATCTCTTTTAACCGAAGGAAAGAAAAATGACTCCAAGAGATATAGAAGGTGATCCTCAACCCGAGATTTCATTACACTTAAGAAACAACCATATAAGATCAGATAAAGAGAAAGAGGAGATTGAATGTCATTATTGCAAGCAAATGGGTCACACAACCTGGAATTATAGAATTTGATCCAATGATGTTCTCAAGGGAAAGCTCAAAGACAAACCAAATGTATCTACTGTATTCATTGTTGAAGATCCACTAGATGTTGACAGTAGTGATGACCTCACCAAAGAAGAATCATCTTTCATGTTTTAAGAATTACGCACTTTGAAGATTGAAAGGGTTCTAGTGTATATAAATCTTAACATGGATGGCTGCCCAGATGGTTCATGAGTTTTTGGATATTGGGAGTTATACCCTTATGAGGGTCATGAGACAACTTGATGGAGCACTATGGATGTAGCTCAACATGAATGGTTTTCCACTAATTCATGAGATTCATAATCTAGGAGTTCAATGAGGTGGAATCTAGGAACTCATGAATTCAGTTCGAGAGGTACACCTTTACAAAGGTTATGAGGTAGCTTGATGGAGCTCTACTTGGTCCAAGAACTATTTTCAAAGAATAAACTTTTGAAGAATGTGTGGTTCTATTTGGTTATGATGTTTTAGTTTTCAGTTATTATGTTTTATCTTCGATATTCTCATTTGAGACAACCTTGTTCAACCAAAACCATCTTCATGGGTCATGGAATATGATATACACCTTTTTATCCTAACAACTCATTAATTTGCCAACAATTTTTGAGGACAACAAAATAAAAACTTAACAAAACTCATAGAAATAACTGTCTACAATGTCTACCTTGATGGATTGTCTTTCTAGCTATATTACTTTTTGTTTAATTCTAAAAAAACATTCTTTCATTGTAAAATGTTTATTGAGATACCTAACTGAATCTCAAATTCTATTAATTAAAATAGTCAATTAACCAAAATTAAAATACATCATGCCTACAATCATATACCCTCATTAACATCTAGGAATTGCTCATGTACATTCCATGCAAAGAACCCCTTTTCAACAATAAATTAGTCGATCAACATCAATTCAATATCAATTCATAGTGCATACTAAATAATATATATACCATACGAAACCTATATAAGTAGTTAGCTATGGAGGTTAAATGCTAGCTTTTGGTTATATTTAGCCAAATTTCCTATCTCTATTTATCACGATCTTAGAGGAAGGTTATGGGAGGCTTCAACTATTGTTAAAGTAATATCACTCCTAGAGGAAGGTTATGGAGGCTTCAATTATTGTTAAAGTAATATCACTTAGTTAATAGTTTGTTCCTATCTCTATTTATCATGATCCTAGAGGAAGGTTATGGGAGGCTTCAACTATTGTTAAAGTAATATCACTCCTAGAGGAAGGTTATGGAGGCAGGTTATGGAGGCTTCAATTATTGTTAAAGTAATATCACTTAGTTAATAGTTTGTTTTGTGGATGAAGGTAATGTCTCATTGCAATAATCTTCAAAATAAATGCATACTTCATGCTATAAGTATATATAAGTACATAGTTCATACTAGATAGTGAACTTAAGTAGTTAGTACATATGTGATATACATAAGTAGTTAGCTTGTGTTTTTAAGAGCTTTTGTGTCTAGATTTAATGAAGTAAGGGTAGAAAAAGGATACTAAGTAAACTTATCAATGAAAAAAATCTTCACATGTCTAAAATTGAAATAGATTATAGTATTAACACACTTAGTCCTATGTATTTAACGATGCAAAGATTGAGTAGAGGTACTTTGTCATCTTTCATCATGACCATTAAAGACAACCCCAATAATACTTTCATAGTTTTTTCGGAAGTCAAATTCAGGGATTTGTGGAGATTTCATACCTCATCCATCTATAGCCAATTCACTTATAGTGAAGACGTAGTATAAATATAAATATTAACCATCTTAAAAAGACAACAACTCCAAATTAATCTAGAAGCTTTTTGTGTTTTTTAATTGGATAACCAATTACCAATGGTTGAATTTTGGTAGAGTGAAAGTACCATGTTGATCCGAAGAAATTACATCATGTTTAAAGAAGATCAATATATCCATCGATGATTTTTTCTTATATTATTAGTTGTTAACAATGAGTAATAATTTTGTTCAGAAAAATTAGATTACAGTAATAGGCTTGAAAGTTGAAATTTTTTAACAACTTATCTTTGCCTAACATTAAAACTATCACATTTATTGAAAGTTATAAATATTCTATACAACATTAAAGAAATCCCAACATATTACAAACCATATATTATAATATAACTTGAAAAATCAAAGACCAAAGACTACAAGTAATATTGGTTTAGTGGATTTTGTGTTGAAAAATGGTAACACTTTGTGTAAGGAATTTGTGAATTTCATAGCTTTTGAAGCATAACTGTCCTATTTATTATATTGACAATTTTTTCTAAGCAACTTGTTTAAGGAACATGATTGGTCTCATTGTATTTAACAGTTTTCATTAAAGTTTTTCCAACATTTAATATCAAATTTGATTTATAACACTAGAACACCCAAAAATGCAATGATCTCAAATAATTTTGAACCCTATCATTTTTTTAATGTGAATAAATCTTAATATTTTATATATTAAAATATCTTATTAATATTTTTTTAAAATAAAAAAGACAATCATACCTAGCAGATTTAAAGATTTAAAGGTTCTATAATCCCTCTACTTATAAAAATAATAGTACATAGTTCCTCTAATTATACATAAATGCACAATTTATAAAAATAATAATACATAATTCTTCTAACTATGTCCCCCTACTTATAAAAATAATAGTATATAGTTCTTCTAATTATTATATATGCACAACTTATAAAAATAAAAATACATAATTCCTCTAATTATATATAAATGCACACTATGTATTCATTATAAAAAAACACTACATAATTTATTTTTTATTTATTTTTATTTTTTTTATATAGTAATTTTTATTTTATTTTTTATTTTTTTTTATTTTTTTTATATAGTAATTTTTATTTTATGTATGAATACTATGAATGCAATGCACACTATGTATTCACTATATACTATTATAGTTCCTCTAATTATGTATGTATGAATGCACAATATATCACATGTGGACAAAAACATAAAGCCTAGATCAATTTCCCATTATATAACTTAAAACATGGTAATAAATTCAATGTATGGACCTTCAAAAAAATAAAGATCCAAGGGAAAACAACATTTGGCCCAATGGCTTCATTGATTAAATATCTAGATTTTAAAAATGTGACAATTCTAAAATATTAACTATCAATGTATGACCTTCAAAAAATAAAGATCCAAGGGAAAACAACATTTGGTCCAGTAACTTCATTGATTAAATATCTAGATTTTAAAAATGTGACAATTCTAAAATATTAACTATAAGGATAAAATGAGTAGTTTTCTATAATAAAATGAATTTTGTTTTCTAAAAATAAATATCTTATAGGAATTTTAACCTAAAACATAAACCCAAAACAAATGATATAGCTTTAATAGACTAAATAGGTGAATTCAAAAGGAGAGCATGATAGAATTATCTTTTATTTTCTTCATAGTTAAGTGATATACTCACATATTTATAAATGGTATAGTTTAAGAGACTAAATAGGTGAATTCAAAAGGAGAGCATAATATAATTTCTTCATAGTTGAGTGATATACTCACATATTTATTTCTTATTAGTATAGAATCATTTTTCTATTTTCTTCAGAGTTAGGTGATATATTTACATATTTCTTATCTTAAATAATTCATATTGTTTGGGATATAGTTTCCACACCACACAGGAAATTAGATCATATTGAATGATCTTTTTTTTCTAATTTAAAAATGATAATAATAATTAAAAAAAATTAAGTTTTAAAAATAAAATAAAAAAATAGATATATAAAAGAAAAATATATAACTAAATTTTAAAAATGAAAAAATGCAAAGTAAACAATATGCTTCCAAACTTTTTCAAATGCCTTCTTCAACATATCTTAATTCGAGATTGCAATTGTTCATTTTTCCTTAGTTCTTGTTTGTTTTCCTCTTCTAATGGTCACAATATGAAACCTATGAATTGGCTTACAGACCAACTAAACTACCCCAAACAAGTCAATTGTCTAGTGAAATGCCTAGAAAACCACCTAAAAACCCCAAATTTGTGAATAACGACAAGTATATCATAAAAAAATTATAATCAAACAACATATCATGAAAACTTTCAAGAATTCAACTAAATGTACCTCATTTGTGAGTCATTGACAAGATATTGTCAAAGAAAAAATGATTTTTTTACCTTTTTCAAGGGTCTTTCATGTGAAATTGTCAAGTTAAATGAGATGTCTTCCTAATCAAGTAAGGAAAATTTCAAAACCTCCTCCATCTCACAATTAGTGGGTTTGCATCTAAATTCATGCCAAAATTAAAGAGCCAATTCTTTTCAAATAAATTCCCCTAAGGATGAAGACTATGAAGCTAGTCAAGTTTAGATTTCTTCTCCTTGCATTTCCCCCAAGGACGAAGATTATTTGACACAAAATTTAAGGGATTTGTATTGCTTCCATGCGTCATCGAATAAAGTTGAATTTAAAGCTATAAATATCCCACATGATCATGTCATGAGTTCGGTTGGGTCCTACTAGTTGGAGGCTTGAGATATTTGTTCTCTAGTAAGTTTCGCTCCTTTCATAATTATTGTAATGTCCCCAATTTGAACCTTTTGTAATTGTACATATAGGTCGGTGAGCCATTGGTACTAATTGTAAATGTAAATGTACGTATAGGCTAGTGAGCTGTTGGCACCAAGTTGTGGTTTTGTGCACACTTGAGTAGTGCATGAGAATTGTTATCAAATACACGGTGCACACATTTCATAGTGATGTGCACACATGGGTAAGTGCACATGGTTGCACATCAAAGGAAGGGTGCACACATTTCACAGTCTTGTGCGCACTTGGATAAGTGCGCGAGAATGAATCGAGAGTGCGCACCGAGATGAGTTATATATATATATATATATATATATATAGAGAGAGAGAGAGAGAGAGAGAGAGAGAGAGAGCTTCTGTGATTATGAGGCTGGTGAGCCGGGACACAAATAGGCCAATGCACATATCCTTGTAAAGTGTAATCATATTCAAGTATTAATATTATCACATCGTTGCGTGCAAATAGATCAGACGAAAATAGACGGGGGGCTAAAACTCCACTAGAAAAAGGGAAAAGGGGGGGACTTAAGTCCTTGGGAATATTTTAATAATATTTCCAAAAAAGTGTAAGTTATGGATATTTATTTATCCTAAGTTCCCGAGGGTAGGCAACCAGTCACCAAGTGGCTAAAGCTACTTCTGAAAGTGACAAGTGTCAAGTTTAAGGCATGCAATATATATTGTTGGCCTTAATGTGTTTTGGGGGATTATGATTCATTCATTCTCGTGTGTAGAAAGGGGTCGAACCATCTGAGAGAGGAAGACTATTACCTTATATGCAGAGAGAAGTTTGTAAGGGGTTTTCAGTATTGTAATAAGATTTTTTGCTGTCAAAGAGGTAGGTTGTCGGGCCCATGAGCAATCTCTCTAGGTGAGAGATTTGCTGTCGAAGAGGCAGGTTGTTAAGCCCGTGAGCATTCTCTCCAGGTGAGAGTCTTGCTAGGAATTGTTGCTTGGTGCGCTGGGCATTAGTTGCGGGGATTTGAGACTTCCTGTTCGGTTTGTTGCTAGAATCCTTGAAGGGAAGTGGGGAAGACGAGGGACTGTTGAGTAGAGAAGAGGCACACTTCCTTGGGTGTGACAGGTGCATGGGGAATGAGAGACTCTAGACTTGTTGCAATAGTGGCACCTTGGATTAAAAACTTCTATTGAGTATCGGACCTTAGCCTAACATTAGGAACCCTTTTTCTCTGGTGGAGTTAATCCCTAGCTTGGGGTTGACCTGTTGTTGAAAGTATATGATCAACAAAGTCTATGGTTGGGAGGAACATCCGAGGTCTGCACGCAATTGGTGACTATTCATAAAAGATAAGTGTCTTATGTGATTGTCTCATTTACTGCATGCTTCATTATTTATGGTTAATATGGGTTTAATTCTTGTATGTTGTTGCATATAAGTAATTGATGTTATTCTGTATTATGCTGCTTGCACATGTAAGTGTGGTGTTGATAGACAATAATTGTAGTCGTGCATGAGTATGACATCTATTGTTAGTTTTCATGTTAAGTTAATCTTATGATTTGGGTTATGAGTCTTCAAGACGAGTTTGAATAGCCTTGCGTGCAGAGAGTACTCTCTGTGCACTAGTGGTTGGATTTACTTGTGCACACAGGGAAACAATCTACGTGCACAAGGAAGACAAAATTGGTTTGTGACGCTAGAATGGTTGCACGCTCAATAGTGCTATGTGTTCAGTATGCTTGTGCGTAGTTGTTTTGTGTTACTTCCGTTGTTATAAGTTGTGTGGCACGAATCAACTTGAGGTTGAGCGCGTTACTTCAAGTGATATTGCGCATACTAGTGTATAGAGTAGAATCTGCGCAATATATTTTTGGAATAACATTGTTCAGTAGTAAGATGGATGGTGTTACAATTTGCTATTAGAAGAAGTTTGGTAATGAGGATGTTACAAATGGGTTTTAGTAGCGACATAAGTTGAGATTGTGTGACATGGCTCAACCTAGGTGGATGGGGATGTTACAATGTGGTATCAGAGCTATGATTTCAACATTGAGCCTGCATGTGCCTAGCTACGGTTTCAACATTGAGCTTGAATGGGCCAAGCTATGACTTCAACACTGAGCCTGCATGGGCCGAGCTACAGTTTCAACACTGAGCCTGCATGGGCCGAGTTTCTACTTAAGGAAAAATTTGCACTAATAAGTGGTCGAATTTGGAATTTTAACACGACCATGGTGCGCCTAAGATAAGAATGCACAAGTGTGTGCGCTAAATTTCTGGACATAACAGGATGCAACACTAAAACCATGCAATAAACAATGGTGCACGTGTGTGCACAGTAAAGATTGGGGCTACACGGAGCAAAATTTGTGGTGCATGCGTAATACCGATACGCGGTGTATATGTTGAAATTGACATGGCACATTGGTGTGTGTTGAATACCAGTGTGTGCATGGGATTCATAAGAAAGGATTCTAACAAGATGGTGTAGAGTTTTCATGAATTTATCTCATGAATTCGTCTAACAAATCTTGTTTCTTGCTTTTTTTGCAGAATTATCGACGATTAGAGCAGGACAAAATCAGTGCAGAAAGTCAAGAAGCATGGAAGAAGCGCATAGATCTTTTAGCCATGATGATGAATTTGAAGATCTGTATGACGGTTTGGGTGCTGATGGTACAAAATCCAACGAAGAGCGCATTAACTTGGTAGAAACCATTAAGGGACTGCAAAAAGATGTCCAAAGCTATAAAGCTGACAATGAAAGGCTTATGAGAGCCAAGGAGAAACAAGATGACTTCAATCCCATTTTGATGCAAAGCTTGGACATAATAGAAAATAAAATGTGTAAGGAGACCGAGACAAGTAGGTCAAGAAGTCACAATTCTCATGATGAGAGGAGAAAAGAAGCACGAAGTTGTGATAGGCATCATCAACACTCGCCAAAGTATTCATTTAGGAAAGTGTGCAGTAGCTCAAGTCCATCTCCTGTCAGAAAGCACAAGAGAAGGACTGGGGTGGACGAGCTACAGGGAGAAATGAATAAGATCAAGCCTCCTACCTTTGACAATGAGCACAAGAAGGATGAATATGCAGAGACCTGGTTGCTGGGTATGAGGAAGTACTTCCAACTGCATAATTATTCTGTGCAGGAAGAAGGAAGAATTTCCATCTATCAACTAAAAGGAAAGGCATCAATGTGGTGGGATCAGTTCATGCAAGTGAAACACATTAATGCAGAGAAAGTTACTTGGAGGGAGTTTAAGAGGTATTTTCAAAAGAAATACTCAACCAAGAGGTACTATGACAAGAAAATGAAGGAGTTATTTGAATTCAAGCTTGGGAGTATGATGATAGATGAGTATGAAAGTAGATTCTTAGAGTTGCTGAAATATGTTGCATTCATCAAGGATGAGCAAGCTAAAATTCAAAGGTATTTGAGTTGGCTGCCCTCATTTATAAGTGACAAGATACAATATGATGACCCCAAGACATTGGAGGAAACTATAAGGCGCTAAGTGTCTTTATGAACAAAAAAGGGGAAGACCAACTTTCCAAAAGGCTTGGGAAGACAAGATGAAAAGTAAGGTGGAACAAAGGAAGAAGGGGGCTAAGCCACCATTTTTCAGAAATACTGCGCAAGGACAACCAACTCGCAAGGAGTCCAAAATGAAGGAGATGTTATCGCACAATTTGTACTTCTCCAAAAGGGAAAGGCAAGTGGATGATAAATTGGTGTAACAGGAGGTTGTCCTATCACTGTCACCTAAATAAGACACCTCTTTCTATTTAGGGATGAAAGCCCAGGGTAGACATCCCCGATGACCTGGGGGTTTGAGAAGGAAAAGGTAAAGGTATCAATAAAATTTGTCCCCTCTCACAAGTCACACCGATCGAAAAGTCCCAAAGGTTTAACAATGTGAAGCAAAGATATGCTTAAGTGTACCTTCCCAGAACAAGACAACAAGAAAACACTATTTTTTCAAGTAACAATTGATGTTAGTGCTTCGTAAAACCTTGGACTTTTCAATGAAAGTAATAAATTGATATAATATGAATCAACCATAAATTTATAATAACAATAAATATATGATGAAAGCCTCACAAGTTATGCCTTAAAAAAGCTTCAAAATGACTCAAAATGGTAATCTAATAATAACAATATGCTAGCACTTGTCAGAAGCTAATAAGGCAATGTAATAATCAACTTTAATAATTGCTTTTAAGAGATTTTATTGCTGCAATATATGTCTGTAGATTAATTTTGTAACATCAACAAGTATGTTGGAAAATTAGTCTAATCTAGGGTTAGGAATAGTTAGTTGATAGCTTGAGGTAAAAAGTTTGGGGTTTTTTTTGATCAATCAACCAAGTATGAGGCAATAACCAGTGTATTTAGGGAAAATGGAGTCACTTTTTGCAGCAACAATATTGAAGGAAATGAATGATAATGTGTGAGCTAGAGAAAAGAGGGACAATGATTGAGGTGTTGGTAACCCAAGGCCTCAGTCACCAAACCCTAGAAGGAAAACGACTACTAGGAAGTAGGTAACCCTAGGCCCTAACAGTTTTCCTTATTCTTTAGCTCAAGTTTGAGATAAATAAAATATTGATGATGCAAGGGTCTTAGAGTTATACAATGGTAGGGCTCTAGCACATGCTTCAATGGATAGGTATTCTAGCAAAATCTAGTAGGTGGATAGCTATTGAGATAAGGAATATAAAATGTGCTTAATCTCCAAGGGTTTTATACTAGCAATTTCATGATCTTTGTAAAATGTAAAGTAAATATACTATAACCATTCAAAATAAAGAATAATTTCTGAATTTCACTTACATTCACCAAGAATAATCTAGCAAATACCCTAGTTGAAGACTTTCCACCAAGAAAATGCCAAAAAACACCAAGAGAAGCCTCCTCCAAGAGTTGCACACCACTTAATTTAAGCCAATAAGCCTTAAAGAGGCCAAATTTTAGACCTCACTTGTGTGAGTGAAAGAATGATGAAAAAAATACAAGGGACACATCCCTTATTTATACAATCCAAATGACCTTTAATTACAAAATTAGGTCAAAAATGCCAACATGGCCAATTTACATGAAAAATCCAATTTTACACAAAATTGTCATATAAAACCCTAATTTTATCCTTTTAGGGTGACGTCATTCCCCTCCTAGGGTGACGTTAGCCTTCTTGCTGGAACGTTAGCCTTCCAAGTGAAACGTTGGGGCTCAAAACCCCTCAGGAATTGCCACACGTGCCAACCAAAGTCATCCTCAAGCTGAATACCTCAACTGGGTGACGTCAAGGCTTTGAATGATGAAATCAAGGGCCTTCAAGGGCCAACCTGATCGTAGGAGGGAAATACCCCCCTGGGTCTAGGCCTACCAAGCTGTCTCCAGTGGAACGTGCTCCTCTCTCTCCGGTGCAAGCCTCTGGTATATGTCTGCCCCTGGCTGGGGTCTCAACATCCATCTGGTGGGATTTTAGCCCTATTGAAGTCCGAGCTAATCATCTCCCCATATGTACCTGCCCAATGGGCGTGGTCCTGCAACAACAATTATGCCCTCCATGGGATCATAAGTCACACAGATCATAGCAATCTCAATTACATCTAATAATCAAATGACCCAAAGATGTGCATAGAACCCCACTTTTCTAGACAAGTGCTCAAAGACGTTATGTTATTCTACAAGCCAGTTTTGGAGAGGGTTTCAGGACGTCCTATTAGGCTAATTCTCCTTAGGTGT
Source organism: Picea engelmannii (assembly GCA_009831015.1). Classification (NCBI taxonomy): domain Eukaryota; kingdom Viridiplantae; phylum Streptophyta; class Pinopsida; order Pinales; family Pinaceae; genus Picea; species Picea engelmannii. Next base: position 379,343 of record ML785535.1, on the reverse strand, counting down.
TGGATTTTTCGGGTGAAGACCAATCTAGGTCATGTAAGTGCATGAAATGGTATGGGGATGTTTGGGCAAGGGATGCAGTGATGACGCGTAAATGTAGGAATTACCTGTGGGTGCCTATGAAGAGGGTGAGATGCAAATGTTTCCTAGCCCATTCAATGCCTTTTTACCTTTTTATCTTAATTCTTTTTCTTTCAAGAGAATAGCGGGGGGACACTGCCCTGACATGGTGACCAATGGTGACAATGTTACCCACAAGCATTTTGCGGAGATGAGAAGGCTGGCTCGTGATGAGACCCCCTTTCTCTTGGCTATGCCACCAAGAGCCACTACCCTGGCGTGGTGACCAGATGAATAGTAGTGTCATACCACTACATGCCCATGGAACTAATAGGTTGGCTCGTGATGAGACCCCCTATCCACCAACTAGGTCTTGAGTTTTATCTTTTTATGGGTCCCCCCTTTTTCTTTCTGAGAATCCTTTTATTGCTTTCTCGGGGATCCTTGGTCGAAACATCTTAAGGTTTGATCTTTTGTTTTTTAACTTTTGCCAGCTACTTTTACTCTTTGGGCCTTTAGCCCCTTCTTCCCACAAGGAAAGGTACAACCCTTTACTATCTTGGAAAACCCAATGCCCGAACCAATGCAGGGGATATATGAGAGGGAAGTTGATGAAAAGTGATAAGTATGGTGGGAATGGACGATGAACTTTCATGAACCCACCTAGTGTCAACTCACTCCTAAGGTAACCAACTTGCTAGGACATTCTGTCACCCCCCCAGGTATGAACAAGTAAAAAGGCATAAAGTCCAAGCACACATTATGAAGCAAAAGAGAATTAAATGCACATATTCAAATGTTTTGAGAATCAGAGTGACACATACCATGATACCTGGACTCATTACCTCATGGAGAAAGACCCACTGTTACTTCAGAACCAGGCTGATGGGTTGGATGTTGTAGCTGCTGACATAATGGACGTGTTGAAGAAGAAGGATGGGCCCTCTAGGGCCAGGCTCAAGTCAATATGGTTCTTGGTACTCCATGTCTAGGACCTGTGGGCCTCGAGACATAATCTCCTTAGTTATCCCTAGGATAGGGGATAACATCTGGCTCCAACTCAGGGACATGTGCTCATCGTAGAGCGCATGAGAATCTCAACATCTCTGGTATGACCTGTGACCTGATAGATCTCAACAAGATTGATTAGTAATCATTTGGGGTGGTGATATCACCCCTGGCTCATATATGATAAGATGAAATACAAGTAAGCAATCATATATACGAATGGAAATACAACTACTCTAGCATGAAATGCATATGGTATATACAATGAATGCAAATACCTAACTACTTACCTCTACTTACCTGTTGGTTGAATGCTAGGTGTAGTCAAATAGCCAATGAAACCATCCTAGCAACGTCTCATAATACCTACCTCTGTGCTTCATCATAAACCAAAACAGTGATAAGTCAAGCAAAAAAATAACATGAGTTAGAAAATGTATTGTACCATCGGAAATTGGAAAGTCTAGCTCATGGAGGCGGGAGGGAGGGACAAAATCATGCCAATTCACACCTTTAGGAAAGTGCGCAATTCATTTTAGAAAGGAATCGTGAAAAATCAAAGGTTCAATAGACCGAATCAAAGAGTTTGAAGGTTGGTTACCTTGGACGTCTTCACAATCCGAGGTCTGGGAAGGGACTAGCAAGGACCTAGAAGATGACTGACAATTTCTTAAGGGAAGGCTAAAAGACTGAGATGACAAACTTCTTCTTGAGGTATTCAACCTACCTTTGAATTCTAGGGTTTTCCTCAGAGGAAACTTAAGACAAAAGACATACTTCCCAACCACACCTTTAATGACATAGCAAGATAAAATAGTCGAAGGGGATTGGAAAACATTATCACAAGGATCCTTCTTCGGGAAAAGGATGTCCTTTCCTCTATCAAGATCGGAGCACAACGGTGGTTGATAATATTCTTCATGGAATAAATCCAAGTGCTTAGAGGAATAGTCATCAAAATCCTCAAGGTATGACTGAAAATCACTAGGAGAATATAGAACCAGGTCATCCTTGGGTGTCTGAAAAAGGTTTGTAATCATACCATCTCCTTGTTTCCATTTGTCAAAATTAGTAACGTTATATGGTAGTTGTAAAGGAAATTTTTGGAAATGACCCTCATTGTCATAAATGGGATCTTCATTAGAACCAATCACATCCCACCTACACCTTCCAACATTTATGAACTCATCAATATTATCAACAATGTCACTACCTTTATTATAACATGAAGGATTTAATGCATCCAAGGGCTCCTCTAGTACCTCTTCTCTTTCCAAATCATAACAAAAAGCATAATCAAAATCTTGGAAAGGGAGGTAACTTACTGTGTTCACTTCTTGCTGTGTAGGAGCATCATTGGCTTGGATGACTTCATCAAATGGAAGAGGGTCCAACACTTCACTAAGACTCATCTCTTCATCTTCATCGGAAAATGAAGGAGCTAGCTCTTCCAAAAGTTCCTTTACTTCTTCACCTTCTTTGAGAGAATCATCGGACAGAGGAGTGGTTACCGGTGCTTCATCCTCATAATTCACTTCTCTAGTTAAATCTTCACTGCATTCTATTGAATAATGGGAAAAATCTTGCTCCTCTTCCAGGGGTTGACAATTTTCTTCATAATTTTCTCCTTCTATATCAGAGGGTTCTTGGTATTGAGTAAGGTACACATCCCTGATATCTCCCACACTCTCAATGGTGAATCCTTCATCCTCTAGGGCTACTGCGAGATCCTTAAGGGCATCTTCATATTTCACGCATTGTGGTTTCACAAACTCAATAAACCTACTGATGAGGTCTACGAAAGATGAAATACCCCTACGTTCGCAACAACTCTTAAACCAATCTTGCAAAAAGGATGGCAGAGAAAGTATGAATAATTTTACTAGAACATCCTCCCCTCCCAATTGTATCTCGCTTATATACTTCAAGAATTCTACAATGTGAGTAATTGGGAGGCCTCCAAATCTTGGAGAGTTTCTTGACCATTTTGTATCAAAATAATTCAGGTATCCTTGAAGACTTTTGAAATCAATAGTTGGATACACTTGTCCCCAGGGAGCCATGATCCCATAACTTGGAAATATCACATAATTGATAGTAAGGTGGCACCTTAGAAAAGGTTAGTGGAGTCGCTAGATATTTTTCTTAAAACTATCAAAGGGATGAGGGGATCACCCTCAGTGGAGTGACCATGTAAGCTTTGTAAAGTAAAAGAGTTTTGAGGAAAGGTTTACCAAAAAGTGTCGTCTTTGAGGAGAATTGACTTAGTGCTTCTAGAAGACGGCGCCAAAATGTTATTGCACAATTTGTACTTGTACAAAAGGGAAAGGCAAGTGGATGATAAATTGGCGTAACAAGAGGTTTTCCTATCATTGTCACCTAAATAAGACACCTCTTTCTATTTAGGGATGAAATTCCAGGGGAGACGTCCCCAGTGACCTGGGGGTTTGAGAAGGAAAAGGTAAAGGTATCAAGAAAAGTTGTCCCCTCTCACAAGTCACATAGATAAGAAATTCCCAAAGGTTTAACAATGTGAATCAAATATATGCTTCACATTTTTGTACCTGCCTAGAACAAGACAACAAGAAAACACTATTTTTGCAAGTAACAATTGATGTTAGTGCTTCGTAAAACCTTGGAATTTTTAATGAATGTAATACGTTGATATAATATGAAGCAAACATAAATTTATAACAACAATAAATATGTGATGAAATATTCACAAGTTATGCCTTAAACAAGCTTCAAAATGACTCAAAATGGTAATCTAATAATAACAATATGCTAGCACTTGTTAGAAGCTAATAAGGCAATGTAAAAATCAACTTTAATAATTGCTTTTAAGAGATTTTACTGCTGCAATATATGGTTGTAGCTTACTTTTGTAACAACAACAAGTATGTTAGAAAATTATTCTAATCTAGGGTTAGGAATAGTTAGTAGATAGCTTGAGGTAAAAAGTTTGGAAGTTGTTTTAATCAATCAACCAAGTATGAGGCAATAACCAATGTCTTTAGGGAAAATGGAGTCACTTTTTGCAGCAACAATCTTGAAGGAAATGAATGATAATGTGTGAGCTAGAGACAAGAGGGACAATGATTGAGGTGTTGGTAACCTAAGGCCTCAATCACCAAACCCTAGAAGGAAAACAACTACTATGAAGTAGGTAATCCTAGGCCCTAGTGGTTTTCCTTATTCTTTAGCTCAAGTTTGAGATAAATAAAAACTTGATGAAGCAAGGGTGTTAGAGTGATACAATGGTAGGGCTCTAGTACATGCTTCAAAGGATAGGTATTCTAGCAAAATCTAGTAGGTGGATAACTATTGAGATAAGGACAATAACATGTGCTTAATCTCCTAGGGTTTTATACTAGCAATTTCATGATCTTAGTAAAATGTAAAGAAAAGATACTATAACCATTCAAAATAAAGAAGAATTGCATACTTTCACTTACATTCACCAAGAATAATCTAGCAAATACCCTAGTTGAAGACTTTCCACCAAGAAAATGCCAAAAAACACCAAGACAAGCCTCCTCCAAGAGTTGTGCACCACTTAATTTCAACCAATAAGACTTAAAGAGGCCAAATTTCAGAGCTCACTTGTGTGAGTGAAAGAATGATGAAAAATTACAAGGGACAAATCTCTTATTTATACAATCCAAATGACCTTTAATTGCAAAATTAGGTCAAAAAGGCCAATTTACATGAAAAATCCAATTTTACACAAAATTGTCAAATAAAACCCTAATTTTGTCTTTTTAGGGTGATGTCATGCCCCTCCTAGGGAGACATTAGCCTTCTTGCTAGCACATTAACCTTCCAAGTGAAATGTTGGGGCTCAAAACCCCTCAGAAACTGCCACATGTGCCAACCAAAGCTGTCCTCAAAATGGATACCTCAACTGGGTGAAGTCAAGGCTCTGAATGACGATGTCAAGGGTCTTCAAGGGCCAACGTCATGGTGGGAGGGAAAGAACCCACTGGGTCTAGGCCTGCCAAGATGTCTCTTGTGGAACATGCTCCTCTCTCTCCGGTGCAAGCCTCTGGTATATGTCTGCCCCTGGTTGGGGTCTTAGCATCCATCTAGTGGGATTTTATCCCTATGGAGGTCTGAGCTAATCATATCCCCATATGTACCTGTCCGTAGGGCGTGGTCTTGTAGCAACAAAAAGTATGCCCTCCATGGGATCATAAGTCACAGGGATCATAACAATGTCAATCACATCTAATAATCAAGTTACCCAAACATGTGCATAAAACCCCCCTTTTCCAGACAAGTGCTCAAAGAAGTTATGCTATTCTACAAGCCAGTTTTGGAGAGGGTTTCAGGATGTCCTATTGGGATAATTCTCCTTAGGTGTTGGATGTTTCTAGGTGAATACCAATCTAGGTCATGTAAGTGCATCAGATGGTACGAGAATATTATGTGATGACAAGGAAATGTAGGGATTACCTGTGGGTGCCTTTGAAGAGGGTGAGCTTCACCTTGTCATGGATGCAAATGTTTCCTAGCCCATTCAATGCCTTTTTACTTTTTTTTTTTATCTTAATTATTTTTCTTTCAAGAGAATAGATGGGGAACACTATCCTGGCGTGGTGACTAGTGGTGACAACGTTACCCACAAGCATTTCATGGAGATGAGAAGGATGGTTCGTGATGAGACCCCCTTTCTCTTGACTATGCCACCAAGAGCCACTACCCTGGCGTGGTGACCAGATGAATAGTAGTGTCATACCGCTACATGCCCATGGACCTAATAGGCTAGATCGTGATGAGACCCCCTATCCACCAACTAGGTCTTGAGTTTTATCTTTTTATGGGTCCGCCCTTTTTCTTGCTGAGAAGCCTTTTATTGCTTTCTCAGGGATCCCTGGGCGAAGCATCTCAAGGTTTGATCTTTTGGTTTTTAACTTTTGCTAGCTACTTTTACCCTTTGGGCCTTTAGCCCCTTCTTCCCAAAAGGAAAGGTACAACCCTTTACTAGCTTGGCAAACCCAATGCCTTAACCAATGCAGGGGATAGATGAGAGGGAAGATGATGAAAAGTGATATGTATAATGGGAATGGACGATGACCTTTCATGAACCCACCCAGTGGAAACTCACTCCTAAGGGAACCAACTTGCTAAGGCATCCCCCTAGGTATGAACAAGTCAAAAGGCATAAAGTCCAAGCACATGTCATGAAGCAAAAGAGAATTAAATGCACATATTCAAATGTTTTGAGAATCAGAGTGACACATGCCATGATACCCAAACTCATTACCTCATGGAACAAGACCCACTGCTACTTCATAACCAGGCCGATGGGATGGATGCTACTGCTGTTGACATAATGGATGTGCTGAAGAAGAAGGATGGGCCCTCCAGGGCCAGGCTCAAGTCAATATGGCTCTCGGTACTCCATGTCTAGGACCTATGGGCCTCGAGACATAATCTCCTTAGTTATCCCTAGGATAGGGGATAACAAGAGACAATGGGGCAAAATCCATGGAAACTATCTATTCAATGTTGGAATTGTGGCGAAGATCATATGCGCAGAGATTTCCCTCAAGAAGTGATAAAGTGAGGACTGAGCACAATGTACAACAAGCTGCGACAATTGAAGATATGGACATAAATGTACCAAGGATTTACACAGCCTTGGATAACAAGCAAGCTAAGTTTCAATCGCACATGATTGAAGTGGAAGGAAAGATTAATGACCAACCCATTGCTATTTTAATTGATTCAGGAGCTAGTCATAGTTATCTAGATCATAATATCATAGAAAGATTCCATTTTCCGAGAAACAAGTCTGGAAAACCTTGGTTGGTGAAGTTAGCTACAGGAGGAAAAAGGAAAATTAATGAGATGGTGAAGGTATGTCCAATGGAAATGAACGGAGTGCCCACAAAAGCTGATTTGAATATTATACCTTTAGGCTCGTATGATTTCCTCATTGGTATGGATTGGTTGGACCAATATCATGCCGTTCTAGACTGCTACAATATGGCATTTACTTGCTTGGACGAGGAAGGAAACTTAAGAATAGTTTGAGGAATTCCAAGAGATGTAACTATCAGAGAAGTTTCAACCTTGCAATTGAAGAAAAGTTACAAGAAAGGATGTCAAGTATTTGCAGCGCACATGGAAGAGGAACCTAAGGATAAAGTGCCAAATGTTGAAGACTACATAGTACTAAAAGAGTTTGAGGATGTATTTAAAGAGACACTGGGGTTGCCACCGAAAAAATATATTGTTTTCTCTATAAACATGATGCCCGAAGAAACACCTATATCAAAGACTCATTATAGGATGAATATACCAGAGCTAAAGGAGTTGCAGATGCAACTTGAAGAGCTTCTAAAGAAGGGGTATATATGCCCAAGTGTGTCACCTTGGGGTGCCCTAGTATTGTTCATGAAGAAGAAGGATGGTACACTGAGACTTTGTATCGACTTCAGGAAATTGAACAAAGTAACAATAAAGAACAAGTATCCTTTTCCAAGAATAGATGACCTCTTTGATCAACTGAGAGGCACCCATATATTTTCAAATATTGATCTCAGATCTAGATATCATCAATTGAGAATTAAGGAAGAAGACATCCACAAGACTGCCTTCAGAATGAGGTATGAACATTATGAGTTAATAGTGGTGCCATTTGGGTTATAAAATGCACCAACTGTCTTCACGTGTTTGATGAATGGAGTTTTTAGAGAATACTTAGATAGGTTTGTCATTGTATTTCTAGGTGACATACTTATTTACTCAAAGTATGAAGAGGAGAATGAACAACACTTGAGGATGGTACTGTAGGTATTGATAGAACATCAAATTTTAGCAAAGTTGAGCAAGTGCTCATTTTACCAGCGTCAAATTCATTATTTGGGTCATATCATTTCCAAGGAAGGAATAGTTGTTGATCCAGAAAAGATAAAAGCCATTGAGGAATGGCCGACACCAAGAAATGTCACATAGGTGAGGTCCTTTATGGGACTTGTAGGTTATTACATAAGGTTTATTGAATGATTCTAAAAAAATGTGCATCCAATTACATCCTTGCAAAATAAAGGTGCGCAATTTGAATGGACTTTGGATTGTGCAAGGAGTTTTCGACACTTGAAGAGTTTGTTGACAAGTGCACCAATTTTGAGAATTGCTAATTCAGATGAAGACTTCGTTGTGTGCATGGGTGCATGAAAAGAAGGGATCAATGGAGTCCTTAGTCATAATGGGCATGTGGTGTGCTAAAAATCAATAAAGTTAAAAGAGCATGAAAGGATCTATGCTAGTCACGACTTAGAATTAGCATCCATAGTACATGCCTTGAATATTTGGCGACACTATCTCATGGGTAAAATATTTGAGTTGAGAGTAAACCATAGTGGACTGAAGTATTTGTTTGGATAGCCAAGTCTAAATGCCAGAAAAAGCAAGTGGTTAGAATTCCTTAGTGAGTATGACTTTGACATAAAACATATCAGAGGAAAATAGAACAAGGTGGCTAACACACTCAGCAAGAGGGTGCATGAGATACATGCTACAACCATTAACATGTACAAATTGGATTTGTGTTACAAAATTTTAGAAGTCACCAAACTAGATCAGCGCTATGTGGACATAAAGCCGACTTTACAGCAAGGTATGTCGTGACATAATTTTTAAGGTTTTGAGTAAAAAGAGGATGGAATCCTCATGTATAGGCACAGGGTCTATGTGCCAAATGATCAGGAGTTGAAAAGTATGTTATTGTTCGAGATGCATAAATTTCCTTATGCAGGACATGCAGGTTACCATAAGACAATTGTCACAATCAAGAAGCAATACTTTAGGCCAGGTATGAAAAAGGAAGTTGCTGATTTTATTGCTAGATGCCTTGAATGTCAAAAGGTCAAGGCTGAGCACATACATCTAGTTGGTTTTCTACAACCTTTTCCCATTCTTGAGTGGAAGTGGGAAGTTGTGACCATGGATTTCATTACTAAGCTACCTAGGACTGCTAAGTAACATGATTTTATTATGGTAGTGGTGAACAAGTTTATTAAAGTTGCCAATTTTATTCTAGTGAAGTCAGTGCACAAGGCAACAAACATTACTGAAATTTACATGCAAGAAATTGCTAGGCTGCATGGTGTACCTAAGACAATTGTGTTTGACAAAGATTCTAGTTTCACTTGGAACTTTTGGAAAGGGATATTCAAAGGATTTGGGACAAATATGAACTTTAGCAAAACATATCACCTTGAGTCAGATGGACAAACAAAGAGGGTAAAATGAGTGATTGAAGATATGCTTAGGATGTATGTGATGGATAAGCCATCAAAATGGGAAGACTACCTTCACTTTGTAGAGTTTTCTTACAACAATGGGTATCAATCATCTTTAAAGATGAGCCCATTTGAGAAACTTTATGGTAGAAAGTGCAACACGCCAGTGAGTTGGGACAACCCAACATATCACACAATGGTTGGACTAGATCTTCTCAGGGAAATGGAGGAGCAGATGGTAAGGAAAAGGCATAATTTAAATGCTACCCAAGGCAGGCAGAAAAGCTGCGTAGATAAGGGCAGAACCCACATAGATTTTAAAGTGGGCGACCATGTGTTTTTGAAAGTAAAATCCAAACGCAGTTCCCTGAAGTTGGGGAATTGTTCTAAGTTGGCAACACACTACCGTGGGCCATTTGAAATCCTAGAGAGAATTTCTCTTGTCGCATATATGCTTGCATTTCCTACATCCTTGTGTATTCATAATGTTTGCTGTGTCATTACTTAAAAAGTACATACCTGATGCTAATCATGTTATTGATTGGAATGTGATTCAAGTGGAGCTAGAAGGCGATTTACGAGTGCGACTAGTTTGCATATTGGATCATAAAATCAAACAATGTCGAAATTGAGACACAAAGTTGGTAAAGGTCCAATGGAACTGGTATGGTCCCGAGGATGCAACTTGGGAGTGCGAGGATGCTATGCGGGGAGAGTATTTGCAACTTTTTGAAGATTTTTGAAATTTTCTATGTACATGTGTATATTATGCACCGAGGACAATGCATAAATAAGGAGGAGGGGAATGTAATGTCCCTAATCCAAACCCTTTGTAATTGTACATATCGGCTGGTGAGTTGTTGGCACAAAGTTGTGGTTTTGCGCACACCTGAGTAGTGCACAAGAATTGTTATCAAAGATAGGGTGCACACATTTCATAGTGATGCACACACCTGGGTAAGTGTGCGTGATTGCACATCAAAGAAAGGGTGCACACATTTCATAGTGTTGTGCGCACTTGGGTAATTGTGCAAGAATGAGTGGGGAGTGCACATCGAGCCGAGTTATATATATATATATATGAGGCCGGTGAGCCGGGACACAAATAGGCTAGTGTGCCTATTCAAGTGTAATCACATTCAAGTATTAATATTATCACATTGCTGCGTGCAGACAGATTAGACAAAAAGAGATGGGGGGATAACTCCACCAGAAAAAGGGAAAAGGGGGGGACTTAAGTCCCAGGGAATATTTTAATAACATTTTCGAAAAAATGTAAGTTATGGATATTTATTTATCCTAAGTTCCTGAGGGTAGGGAATGAGTCACCAAGTGGCTAAAGCTACTTTTGAAAGTGAAAAGTGTCAAGTTTAAGGAATGAAATATATATTGCTGGCCTTAGTGTGTTTTGGGGGATTATGATTCATTCATTCTTGTGTACAGAAAGGGGTTGGACCATCTGAGAGAGGATGATGATTACCTTATCTTCAAAGAGAATATTGTAATGGGTTTTTGATATTGTAATCATAGTTTTTGCCGTCGAAGAGGCGGGTTGTAAGGATCGTGAGCAATCTCTCTAGGCGATATATTTTCTGTCGAAGAGGCGAGTTGTCAAGCCCATGAGAATTCTCTCCAGGTGAGATTTTTGCTGGGAATTGTTCCCTGGTGCATTGGGCATTAGTTGCATGCTTTGATACTTCCTGTCTAGTTTGTTGCTGGAACCCTCGAAGGGAAGTGGGGAAACCAAGGGACTGTTGAGAAGAGAAGGGGCACACTTCCTTGGGTGTGATGTCATGTGAGTGGAATGAGAGATCGTAGACTTGTTGCAGCAGTGGCACCTTGGAATGAAACATTCGGTTGAGTATTAGACCTTAGCTTGGCATTAGGAACCCTTTTTCCCTGGTGGATTTAAGCCCCACCTCGGGGGTGACCTGTTGCTGAAAGTATATGAACAACATAGTCTATGGCTGGGAGGAACGTTTGAGTTCTGCACGTAGTTGGTGACTATTCATAAAAGATAAGTGTCTTATGTGCTTGTCTCATTTACTGTGTGCTTCATTATTTATGGTTAATATGGATTTATTTCTTGTATGTTGTTGCATATAAGTAATTGTCATTATTCTGTATTATGCTGCTTGCACATGTAAGTGTGGTGCTGATAGACAATAATTGTAGCTGTGCATGAGTATGACAATTATCGTTAGTTTTCCCGTTAATTTAATCTTATGATTTGGGTTATGAGTCTTTAATATGAGTTTGAATGGTCGTGCGCGCAAAGAATACTCTGTGTGCACCAGGGGCTGGATTTACTTGTTCACACAGGGAAGCAGTCTGCGCGCACAAGGAAGACACAATTGGTGTGTGATGCCAGAATGGTTGGGCGCACATTAGTGATGTGTGTTTCGTATGCTTGTGCACAATTGTTTTGTGTTACTTCCACTAATATAAGTTGTGTGGTGCAAATCAACACATGTTTAAGCACGTTACTTCAAGTGATACTGTGCAGACTAGTGTTTAGAGTAGAATCTACGCAGTATGTTTTTGGAATAACATTGTTCAATATTAAGTTGGATGATATTACAATTTGGTATCAGAACCAGTTTGGTAACATGGATGTTTTAGATGGGTTTCAGTAGCGATAGAAGTTGAGATTCTGTGACGTGACCTAGCCTGGGTGACTAGGGATGTTACAATTATATACATTGAAACATACATTATTCCATGAAATTAAGTAAGGTGAAATCAATTATTAAAACATCCCCATTCTCAAGTTTTCACATGCAATGAACTTGCAGTCTAAAATTTTTATAACTTCTAGAACAATCCTATCACGGGCTAGTTTATTTTCTTCTTCTTTTTGATTGATTTAATTATACTTGATTTATTGATTTCCATTTGATTATGTGTATTCTATTATAATATGTTTCCAATTTTATATCATTCAAGTCTTGTTTTAAATCAAGCATACATGTAAGTATACAATAAAGAATAATATTTGAAGCATTTCAAAATTAAACTACTTGATATTTATATTTAGATAAGAGAGTGAAACCCTATAAATATTTTTTAATAATATATATTTATGCCACACTTTCTTAGCTAAGGCTGTAACATAATTATGATATTTCATCTAAGATAACATGCTTACTAGTATATTAGTAGGGAGACAATACAATTATGCATGGTTGAATAAGGAGATTCATTTGTTGAAGAGTAGACAAATGGGGAGCATAGATGACTATTCATATAAGAGAATACTCTTCTCAGTTTGGAGTACAATATTATAAAGGAGGATATAAGAGAAATTGACATGGTGATTTCACTATGGTAACTCTTTCAAGTGCAAGAATTTTTGTCCTACAAGCATGTATGGGAGCCATTATATGATTTCAATACCATCAATGGGTTGTGGGCCCATATCTATGGTACAATGATGTAAATAAACATATTTGGGCTTGTAAAATGCATTTATTACTATCAAATCATGCATATGGTTCGAAATCACCAAACAAGTCCTCTAAGGCAAATTTTTATCCCACGAGAATTGTATGGGTATCATTACACATTTTTGGCACTATTAATGGGTCTTAGGATCCTAACAATGCTACGAGGATGTAAAAAAACACCTTATGAGGCCTTCTAGTATTCCATTATGACTCTTGGAACATGCACCGGGTTTAAAACCACCAATAAAGCCATATAAAGGGAATGTTTGTCACATGAGCATCGTATGGGTGTTATTATGGGGTTACACGCTCTTTGGATTGGTATTGGTCCCTTATCAATGGTCTGAGGACTATGGGGACTATAACATTTATATTTAAAACTATAAGAAGGACTTATGACTATTGTACCATGCAATGTAATGTTTTAAATTACCACACAATGATCAAACTTAAAATCCTTACAAATAATGCATTGTTTTGGTATTTTATTAATTTGGCATAAAACATTAAAATAAAAGTGTTCACTGATGTTTTGGTATTATGTTAGGTCACATACACCCAAATATCTATTGTAAAGGACCATCTATTTGAGTTGGGAATTCTTACCTAAATATAGGTGATCTTGATACCACATTAAATCATTTTTCCACAAAAAAATATGTAATGCACTTGGGTCATGTTGGATGATCTTGAATACCTTCCGATCTTGCTTCCATTCTATCCTCACTTCTTCCACCCAATCCGATTTTAGAATGGAAATAAGACACAATAAGCCCTCTATGTCTTCTTCTTTCCTTGAAATTGCATCTACCACCATATTTTGTTTTGCCTTTTTGTGGATAATTTCAAAGTCATAAACTAGCATCTTTGCAACCCATTTTTATTTCTCTTCTGAAGATAATTGTTGTTCCAATAAGTACTTCAAAATATTATGATATGTTTTTACCTTGAAGTGTCTTCCTATTAAGTAAGGGTGCCATTTCTTAATTGCATGCAATATGGATGCCATTTCCTTTTCATAAATGGGTTTAAGTAAGTTCTTTCTTTTAATATGTATACTTTCAAAGGTAAGGGGCCTTCCTTCTTGCATTAAAACTGCACTAATACCATGCCCTCATGCATTACACTCCACAATAAAGGTTTTTTTAAAGTTAGGTGTGGCTAGGATAAGAGTTGTACACATAGACTCAAAACTTTCAAAAGATTTGGTTGCTTCTCGAGTCCAAGAAAATGCCTCATTTTTAATAACGTTGTTAGAGAAGATACTATTTGACCATAATTCTTAACAAACTTGCGGTAATATCTTGTCAATCCTAAGAATACTCTAAGATTCTTCAAGGTTTTGAGAATTGGCCATTCCATCATAGATTTAATTTTGTTAGGGTCCACTTTGACACCTTTATGAAATACAATATGATCCAAATATTCCACTTCTTGAAACCCAAAGGCACATGTAACGTGCCCAACCTCCAAGATGATTCCCATCACTGTAAAAACGACTTAGCCTACTAAATAGAAATTTAAAAATGCCCCATACATATAAAAGAAAACCAAGTTGCAGTAGGCCCATAAACATTTCAACAAAATAACCTGCTGTTTTACCCATGCATCTAACAACATTTATAAAAACGTGAATGCATCTAGTAAATACACAACAAACACACATAACATTCAAATATTCATTTAAAAAGCAGAATAATCAGAATAAAATAACAAAACACTTATCTGTTTATAAACTTAACCAATTGGCTGCGTACGAAGGATGGACCTGCCAACTATAGGCACTCCTGTTCATTTTCTCTTAATATCAAGCCACCACCGAGATGAGGCTATGAGTCCACAAGGAGATATGATCCTCCTGGCTTTCCACTCTCCACACTCAACAACCCAAAACCTAGGTTCCAAAATCTAGCAATAGTTCCAATCCACCAAGTCTCTTCCCCATAACTTGCACAACCTAAGGAATGTACTCCCTTCATTGCTCTCAGTCCATCATTCTATACCATTAGTTTATTAGAGCTTCCAGTGCACTCGATTGGCCAAGAATCTCTTATTCACGGATTCCATGAACTCTTAGCTTCTTTAGGAGTGCTCACAACAGTCTTCACAAGGCTCTCGAGTCATTTCCTCAATAGGAAAACACACTACATGATTACAATCCATTTTATAGGCACACATGCCACATTTCCAACATACAACACAACTCGATAATGGTTTCCTTCAAGCACAACATGACTGGTGCTCTTCCCAATACTCAACTCCCCTCTTGCTGCCCTAAATATGCATGTAAAAACTGTCTCCTTTCTCCATACAAATTTCCCTTCTTATCCCTTGCTTGCTTGACTCTCACTCTTCCCAAAGATGTTTGTACTCCAACCACATGCTCCCAATAACTATGGGATGTGACTCCTTATACCCACCCTCTTACTTGAATTTAATGATTGGTTTTGGGAACACTCAACAACAAATAGAAATTTACACAATGATAATAATTTCAAGAATGTGGGTTGGATTAATATCCATGAATATTTTGTTAATATTATGGTAGTTTCGGGAGGTATTTACCTCCACGAATGAACCTGACGAGAATAGAAGACTCCGGGAAGCAAGAGAAACCCTAATGAGTTAGCTAATAACCCTAGAAGCCTTGTCAGCTCAAGAAGATAATTTATATTAGGTTATTAGCCTCCAAGAGAAGAAGTCGGCCATAAATAATAATAATATACTAAACATACACTTATCCAGAAGGAGAAGTCGGCCCCAACAAAACTGGTAGAACTATTATAAATACAGAGCACCAGTTCTCATTTGTAGCATCTCAGGATTGCAGTTTCCCAGTTGGTGCGCACTGCAGTTGCAGTTTGGTGCGTAGATGTGGAGGAGGGTTACAGGTGCAGCTGCAGCAGTAGCAAGTTTTCAGTATTGGGTTGAATATCTCTTGGCTAGGGTTCTTGACAACAAAAAAAAAAAGACAAAGAAACAAAAAAATATTTCTTTACAAGTTCATAGATAATTTGACCCTTGAATCTAGCCAAACCACAGTCAACAGAGGCCATGAAACTCGAGAATACCTAAGAATCCAAGGGTTTCCTGAAAGGAAAGAAGAGATTTTTGAAAAAACTCTTCCAGATGACAGGCATGCTTGTCGTGCAGAGTCAGCCTACGTATGTACATGGGTTGTATATAATACAAAATGCGTATGTACGTGGGCTGGGTATAGAATAGGGTGCGTACACTACTGAAAATTTTCAAAAAATAAAAATATTCAAATAGAGCACTCAACTCAGGAAAAATGGTAAGCACCTGTAAGGTGACAAGAGACCCAAAAAGACTCATAACACTTCAACAAATAGGAATTCAATCCAAACAAATATCTCCTAAAAATACCCTGGAGAGACTCCCCAGTGGAGTCTCCAATTTTGCTATGGTGAAAATCCCTCTAATCTGGGTCGAGTGACTAGGGAGAGCCTTGACACCTTAAAATACAGAAAATATGTTATTCTACCCAAACCAAACACAACCTTAGAATAATTAAGGGAAGAGAAAAAAATATAGAAATGTGTACCTTAAGTCCTTACGGTTGTTTTTGATCCCTTCTGGTTGTTGTCCATTCCAAGATTGTAGGCCTCCTCCCAAAGTTGGCATGAAACAATGCTACAGAGAAAACTATGACAACATATGCTTAATTTTCAAGATCATATAAAGGGTTAGTTATTCATGAAAACATTCATAAACACAAACACATAGACATAAATATCTGGGACAAGAAGTTTTCTCTTTTATTAATAACAAAATTGGAAGTTGCAACCTGAATTTTGTTGGCGTCGCTCCACAAACCTCGCTTGGGTTCCTCTACTTTGTCTCCAAGTGTACTATTCTTGATATCCTATCCTCACCACCAACATTCCAATATAAGAGAAAAGGATGCATGGTATAAGGAGGATGGATGGAATGGAATGTTGAGGATGAAACTCAAAGCATAATACAGAAGGCTTGGAACACAAGGGAGAAAATTTGGCAGATTTCTCTTGCCTCTTGTTTGATATGTCCAAATGACCCCCCTAGGGCCCTTTTAATATGAGAAAATGATGGTTAATTCATTCTTAGAAGGGCTATAGGAGGTAAAATGGTTGCAAAACCTAAGATGTCTCGTAAACTCCCCCAAAAAGCGTGGAATTTATCTTTTTTGCAACTTTTTAGAGTACACGTGGGCTTTCAGTTATGAAACTAGTGTGTGTATGTGGGATATTAGGTATGAAACACACGTGTGTATGCACTCTGCATATTCATCAGGGCATGCATACCATCCAAAAACCTTTTTTTATAAGAACTCCATCAAAAAATCTTGACAGATGTGTGAACAAGTAGGCCAACAATAGAGATGCATGGTAGTGCCATTTTGAGTTATAACACTTGTGCTCGCCATCAAAGGTAGGAGGTTTGATCTTATTTATTTCCTCCTTTATCTCGTCCACCCCAATCCTTCTCTTATGATTTCTGACATGATATGGACTTAAGCTATTGTGCGCTTTCCTAAATGAATTATTTGGTGAGTGATGATGATTCCTATTAACACTTCTTGTTTTTCTTCTCTCATCGTGAGACATGCTTGACTTGCTTGACTCTGTCTCCTTTTGCATTTTATTTTCTATTATGTCCAAGATTTGCATCAACTTGATATTGAAGCTATCTTGTTGCTCCTTGGATTTCATAATCCTCTCATTATCAGCTTTATAGCTTTGGACATCGTTTTTCAATCCCTTTATGGTTTCTACAAAGTTTATGTGCTCCTCCTTGCCTTATCCATGCTCATTGGATTTCATACTATAAATACCCATACCGATATACAAACCCCTAAATTCATCATCATGGTTGTAAATTCTCTACACATATTCCATGTGTTTGACTCTCTGTGTTGATTTTGTTCTAATCTAATCGTCGTTAAATCTGCAAAATGTGTAGGCAATAATATTTGTTAGACAAATTCATGCGATAACTTCATGAAAACTATGCACAATTTTGTCAGAATCCTTTCTTCGGATTTCTTGAATGATTTTAATGTTTCAATTCAAAATTTAAGGGTGAATAATTGGACTCCTTTGTCTAAAACTTTCCCATCAACCGCTCCCTTGTGTAATTCTGAGTCTTGCACAGTAAATTATGGTCATTTGGAATTCACCCAAATACCCTTTTACTCTTTCTTTCTTCCTTTTGAAGCATGTGCGTGCACTAGTATTCAACATGTACCAATGCGCAATGTGAATATTTAACATATACATTGTGTATCAGTATTATGCATGCACCACTAGTTTTTCTTCCCACAACCCCAAATTTTAGTGCGTCCACACGCGCACCATTAATTTCTGCGCATTTCCACTGTCGCACCCTGTAATGTAAAAATTTAGTGCGCACACTTGCGCATTCTTATTTGATGTGCACCATGGTCGCGTTGTAATTCCAAATTTGACCAGTTTGAATTTTTACCTAAAGTAATTACTCGACTCATGTAGGCTCAATGTTGAAACTGGAGCTCTGATAACAAACTGTAACGTACCTAGCCTCCTAGATGAATCTCATTACCAAATTGTAATGTCTCCACTACTACAAAATCCCTAAATATAGCTCTAATACCAATATGTAACGTCCCTTGTTACTAGCACTAACAAAATGTTTTGTTACCACTTTGTAACATCCTCAACTTACTGTTGAGGAATGCCACTCCAAAAATATAGTGCGCATATTCTACACTATAACGTTGATCTACGTAGAAACATGTGCGATAACGCGCACGATCCCAAGCTGGATCGCGCCACACAAATTTTCATCTCCAGACACTAGTTATAACATCAAAATTGACACATAATACAACTACGCGCACAATCATTCAGAGCACAAAAGTATTATTGCGTTTGTAACCACTATGAACACTTGACTACCACTGCATGTGCAACCATTCTGGTGCCACACGCAAATTGAGTTCTCCTTGTGCGCGTGGATCTGCTTCCCTACACGCACAACGTATCCAGCCTCTAGCGCACACGGATTATTTCCCTACACGCACGAAAATTCTATCTTCGCCTCGAAAACTCATGACAATTATTACAAAATTAACTAACATGAATACTTAATAATTGTCATACTTTGCATGTGTGACAACAAATATTGAATAATAACATCACACTTACATGTAAAAACAACATTATACAAAATAACAACAATTAATTGTTTTTTTTCTTGGGAATACAACACGGGAACCCCACCAGTACTTCCCCACATTTTCATGGATGGTAAATGGGGTAAACCATTCGGCCTGATTACAAGCCTAAACCGGTGGGGACATCAAGTAAGGCCCTAAATAGGCTCATGGCCAGGGATTCAACCCTGGAACCTCATTCAAGCAAACAATGGCACTCATCCACTTAAGTTAACCCACCGGGATAACATCGATTTATATGCAATGTCATACGAGAAATAAACCCATATCAGACATAGATAATTAAGCACACAGTAATTCAGACAATAACATAAAGGAAACTTATCTTTCATAAAGAGTCACTAGTTGCACGCAGAGCTCAAAGTTTCCTCCCAGCCATAGACTATGTTCCTCATAAACTTTCAGCAACGGGTCACCCCCGAGATGGGGCTTAAACTCCACCAGGGAAGAAGGATTCATAATGCCAAGCTAAAGTCTGATAATCAGTGGAATTTCTCATTCCAAGGTGCCCAATTGTTGCAACTAGCCTACAGTATCTCATTCACCACTTGCATGCCACACCCAAGAAGTGTGCCCCTTCTCTGCTCAACAGTCCCTTGGCTGGCCCACTTCCCTTCCAAGGCTTCAACAACAGGTCGGAAATGAAGTCTCATAGCCCTATAACTAATGCCCATCACACCAAGGAACAATTCCTAGAAAATCTCTCACATGGAGAGAATGTTCATGGGCCTAACAACCCACTTCTTCGACAACAGATCTCTCACCTGGAGAGAATGCTAAC
>ML785535.1:295243-357761 GCA_009831015.1 Picea engelmannii | reverse complement strand
ACAATGCGAGCTTGATCCTCTAACATAGGATTCTTCCACCTAAAACTGAAAATCTTACACATGTACAAAGTGCAAAAAACAAACTGCTATTAAAAAGGCTAATGTTAGCAACTATCCTAACACCCTAATATTGCATAGTGAGGTGTCCTTTGAGTTCATTTCCTTTATTTCCAAGTATCCTCCAGCTTTAAATAACCTCCAAATAGTTGTGCCATGCTCCATTATCCATCTGGTGACCATTGATCCTCTTGAAACCATCAAAATAGAAGTTTGCAGCGAATCTTGTAGCGTTGACTGTATCAGCTAGTTCGCAGCAGATTTCATAGCGAATTTTGCAGCATCTGACTATGTAGATCAATTTGCAGCGCATTTCACAACGAATTTTGCAACATCTGACTGTGTAGACCAGTTCACAATGCATTTCACAGTGAATTTTGCAGCATCTGACTTTGTAGACCAGTTCTCAATGCCAAGCACTGCGAAATGTCCTATAGTTGTCCAATTTGTCCAGTTTGAGCCAAAAACACCAAAAACCTTTTCACATAGTTAATTAAGCCTGTAGAAGCCTTATAATATGGTGTATGAGTGAAAACTTAGCTATAGGCTTTATACTTTCCCCCAAAATCTTCAAAATGCAAGGACAACCACTTTCAAAACCGAAATTCTTTAAGCCACTTCACTTCACCTCTTGAGTCTGGTACTCCTTCTCGCTGCATCTTGGGCAAACACATTCAAATTCCTTTGGGATAACTCTTCCTTGAAAGGCTGAAACTCCAACTTAATTTTTTTTATCTGAGATTCTAAATCCTTGTTCTGCCTTTATAAATTCTTAAGATGCCTATGGAGGGGCAGAAATCTCTTTGTTGTAAACTTGGTTTTATCAATAGTGTCAGATACATATCCATCATATCTTTCAACTTTTTCCTCTCATCCAACCTTTCTCCCTTCAGGTGAGAAATCTCCTTTCTAGCTTATCTGATTTTTCTAATCAGTCTTTTGAAGGTAGGGTTCTCAGGGGGAGTGGTTATGTCTATGAATTCAATATGTTTTTCAACAACCTCAATTTTACCTTTATCCTTCCTCTTGACAGGAGCTTCTGTTATGACCTCGTTTTCAACAGTTTCCTTCTTGGTTGATGACCTGGTGAAGGGCCTCCTAGCTTTAACTTCAACTGCAGTAGCTGGTGAGGGGAAGATCAACCTTCTTCCTTTTTTGCCTGTGGCTTTAGCTAATGGAATTTCTGCTAATTCTAGAGCTGGTTGGGGTGAAAATACCCTTTGTGGAGACTGATGAGCTCCCCCTTCTTCTTCTTTTTCCTTAGGAGCTTCATCATTTTTAACAATGTGTTTTCCATTCTTGTTTCTATTCGTCTCTATGTGAACAGTGCTATCAGCTTGAAATAGGGCTCTGCACTTTGGATTGTGGAGTAGGAGCAACATTCAACTGCAAATGTGCAGAGGCAATGAATTGTTCCCAACCCATGTTTCGCTTTTTCAACTCTTCCATCACAAGCATATTAATCAACCCTAAGTGAAAAACACTTGTATCCACAACCTTGGACTTGGCTTAGACTCTGTCAGCCATTTTTCCAATACTCCTAAACAAATAGAAAGGGAGGTTCATGAGGTGTTTACCTGTGAAGTGCGGCAAAAGTCTAATATGGTATTGGTAAATCATATTGAATCTTCCCAAACAGGTGAAATATCTTTGGATCACCCTTAGAATCTTATCAAATCCTTCAACCAAGTTTCTCCTAGGCACTCCCTTTGATAGGTTATCTCCCTGAAATTCTGGTTTAAGGAACTCTTTAGAGAAGGTTGCATTTAGATTCATGGACTTAAACCATCTTTCACTAGTGTTTGGTATCTCAGTGGTTGTTGCAATGGTTTATTTAGATACCTCCAGTTCAAGAGTTCCCAACTTAGTTTTGGTACCATCAAAATTCAAGGAAAAATCTCTAGCTACCTCAGGGTGCCCCCTCTGCATCTTCTGACAGAAGTTGAAACATCCAACTTTTTGGAAGACCTCTTTGATTAGAGGTTCAACAACAAATAGTTGCATGTCATAGGGTCCAGTCCTCATTATGCCCCCACCCTTGTGAGCCTTATTCTACTATGGATTATCCATTTGTTGTTATAGGAAGAAAACTAAGACAACAATCTGAGTGATATAAGAGGAAAAAAAGCAAGACATAGGTCTTAGGGTTTGGAGGGATAATTTTTTTCAGAGTTGGCTTATGTCTAGGGTTTTAATGTTCTTCAGCCAATTTTACCCCTAGACTTATGAAAGAGTAGATGATAGTTAGGAAATGGAAGAAGAACATACATGAACAATTGAGATGCAAGGAGGAAACTTGTTGCGAATTATTTAGTTCAACACTTCACAATCATTTGTAAAATCATCACAACTTTATCAGCAAGGTTTTTTTTTAATTTCCAACATAGATAGAATTTAGACTTGGAATTAAAAAGCAAATCTTAATGGTAATCAGCTGGTACAAGTTGTGAGGTAAGTAGATCACAATGTTGAGTTGATGTATAGGGTTTGCAGTGCCAAAACAGGGGATCGGCAACAGAATTCGCAGCGCAGGCAACAAAAGCCAAATAAGAGATAGGCACGGTGGCTTGACAAAAAGGTTTGCTCAGATTTTTTTGTAAAATAAGTTGTGAGCTCTGCAGTTGGCTGAGAATTGTGATAGCAGAGGTAACAAGGGATGCTTGGTAGTGTGGATCACTAACTCACAACACCTAGGATAGGAAATACAAGCACGACCTTTTAATGTTCTTCAATAGGGCTTAAATATCTCATGGAGTACCTGGAGGTTGTGGCTTAAAATTTGATAGGCTTGAGCTTCGACGAATCCCCCTGCAACTGGTCTAACCTCCAATCCACCTTTGTCGGCCAGTTTGCAGAAAATTTCGTAGCGCCTGTATGAAATTAGCATTTCTGTAGCGTCGAGTTAGGAGCAATTTGAAATCTTGAGAAAATAGTTAGGAAAGCCTTAAATGACGAAATCCCAAATTATTTCCTTTAAAACATGAATGTTGAAAACAAGGAGATTGACTGACACAATCCTCATAAGTGCAATTATGGTGATGAGAGAAAGTGTACTTGAGATGCGTTGTGAAATGTCCTGATGAGATGGCAGTGTACAAAATGAACTTGAATTGACCTTCTAATGGGTAGAGGGACAAAGTGGAGGGTTTTTAGTAGATCGTGGAAGTGGTGACATGTCAGGGTGGTGGTGGCATAAGGACAATGGTGATGGTTGTCTAATCTTATCATGTAGATGGAGGTATAAACCAAGGGTTTGGGCCAACATCAACCTTAACTTTATTTGTGCTAAGACATAATAAGACTATAAGAAGAGGACAAAAGTAAAATTTAAAAAACACTAAGGATAAAAATCAAAACCAAGGTTGAATTGACCTAAACAATTCCATGTGATAACATACCCCTTTAGCATTATGTTGGGTCGTATATTTTGCAAAGAAGGATTGTTGGTTGATCCTACAAAGATATCTGTAATTGTCAATTGCATGCACCTTAGAATGCATTTGCACTACAATCTACATTGGGACACACAATGTACTATCATAGATTTATCAAGGGGTATGTGGTATTGACAACACACATGGAATAAATTTTGTAGAAAGGCGTTTTCTTTGTCTAGACAAAACCCTATAAGGCAAAGTTTATGGAATTAAAACAAAGGATAATAACCTCCTTGATTCTAGATTGGAGTAATGTTTTTCATGTACATGTGGATGCATCTAGCATCAAATTGGAATTGTTGAGGGATGACACACTCGATCACTTCATCTATTTCATTAGTCTAAAACTGTCATGGGTTAAGTGTAATTACACTATGATAAAATGAGAAGGATTGACCATGGTGTATGCACTCCAAAAGTTTACACATTACCTCCTAGGTCACATGTTCAAGTTTTTCACCAGTCACTCCATGTTGAAATATATGGTAAACAAGACGGTATTAGAAATTTGGATCTACCAATGGATAGTACTATTGTTGCCTAAAAAGGATCATTAGACAAAATCTAGTTTTTGTCCATGGGACCCACCTTAGACCAAATTATGAAAAATGACCAAATGACATATTTGAATGCATGGAGTGGATAAAACATGTTTATTAGGGTCATTGATCATGAGGATGTTGACATAATCGATTTCTAACCCGTTGAAGAATGACATGTGGGTCCTACCCTGGGTGAAATTATGTTTTTTTGCCAAATGAAGAATTCAGATGTAGTGAATGTCTTATATAGGGTTTCTTAAGTCATTGATCATTTTGGAGCTGACAAAATCTAATTTAGGTCTATAGAAGTATGAAAACACGATGGGACCCACTTTAGGCCAAACTGTGTATATTTACAAAATGAGTTATCTGAGGGAAAGGCTTGGCTCAAAGATGTTTTTTAAGCTCGCCCATGATCCTATGCCGAGACAAATTCAATTTCAACCTCCAGGAGTACAAAAAAATGGCTTAAAAAAATCCCACTACAGTACCCAGTTTCTTGTAATGTTAATGAAGTACATCATAAACTCATCAAAAGCTATTGTTCTACGAGTCATTGGAAACCCCTCTCTCTTTTAAGTGTATTTCTTCTAATGGCTTACAATTCGAACTTCGTATGTAGGAGACAGAGTGTTATGAATCTCATAAACCAAGGAGGTATAAACTTTTAATGGTTTTTTGGCTAGTTTTCTATGCAAAGTTCCATTGGATATTTCTCTCTTTCTAGTGCACACATAAAGAATCCATTTTAGGAGACATATGATGAAGCTAGTAGCTACATATGTGTAATATTTCAAGTATAAAGTAGTATGCATAACAGAAACAATTAACTAGAAATGGAAGATAAAGACGATATAACCAGAACAACACCACAATAATACCAAAATAATACCAGATTAACATCAGAAAGAGCACTTTGATTACTGAGAGCAATGTTCACTTGCCTCTTCGAGGGGGAAACCTCCAGTAGAGTAGAGCTCTATTACAATAATATCCAAGAAAAAAAATTTCATACCTTCTACTCATATTTATAATAAATATGTGTATCCAAAAGAACAATCTAGAGGAAGATCCTTCTAGGAGCAGAAGTCCATTAGGTATTCTTACATTTGACTTATTCTTCCTTATTGATAAACCTAATTAATATTGACCTTTATTACATGGAAATATATTATTCTACCTACGTGAGGGGTTAGGTCCCTAACATGTCCTTCCCCTTAAAAACAACCTTGTCCTCAAGGCTTGAGATGAGAAAATTGTTGCAGAATGGTAGTTGGTTACCAAGTGGAATTTGCTAGAGTTGTATCTTTCCACTAGACTAACACTTCCTTGATGGTGCCCTAATGCAGACGACGCTCATGCTGGTCCAAAACTACTTGTGGATGTAGCCAAATAGAAACTTCTTCGTCCAACTTGGGAAGGTTAGTTTGAGATTGGCACTTAGTTCCAATCACCTTCTTTAAGCAAGAAACATGAAAAACAAGATGGATCTTAGAATGACTAGGAAAAGCTAATTGATAGGTCACCTGTCCCACACACTTAAGAATGGTATAAGGACCATAAAATTTGGGCGCCAGTTTCTGACAATGGTCATCCTTGAGGGAATTTTGCTTGTAAGGTTGCAGTTGAAGAAACACATGATCTCCTTCTACAAATTGGCATTCAGATCGACCTTGATCCGCTTGTTGCTTCATGTGATTCTGGGCCATGACCAAATTCTCTTTGAGGGTACGGAGAATAGCCTCTCGAACTGTAAGCATTTGGTCAACCGCCTGAACCTTCGAGACACCTAACAAGTATGAGAGAACTGAAGGTGGATTTTTTCCATATACCACTTCAAAAGGAGTCATGCGGGTAGTTGTATGGTAAGAAGTGGTGTACCACCATTCAACTAGTGGTAACCATTGAGCCCACTGATTTTTCCTTTCCGATGCAAAACACCTCAAATATCTTTCCAAACACTTGTTGACAATTTTAGTTTGACCATTAGTCTGGGGATGATAAGTTGTGTTGAGATGCAATTGGGTTCCTTGTAGCTTGAACAACTCTTGCCAAAAATTGTTTGTGAAAGTTGGGTCACGATCAGAAACAATAGAATGAGGCATGCCATGAAGCTTGAAGACCTGATCCGTGAAAATTTGAGCCAAAGTGGAAGCTATAAATGGGTGTCGAAGAGCACAAAAATGAGCATACTTGGAAAGATGATCAACTACCACCATGATGACGGATTTATTGCTTGATTTAGTTAAGCCTAAAATAAAATCCATAGAGATATCCCTCCAAATAGCAGGTGGAATCGTAAGTGGTTGTAGTGTGCCAGGATCTTTGACTGCTTCACCCTTGTTGCGTTGACAAACATCACATTCGGCCACAAAATTCCGAATGCACTGTTTCATACCATCCCAAAAAAAATAATGTTTGACCCAATAATAGGTTTTGGTAAAACCTGAGTGCCCAACGATGGGTGTATCATGAAGCTCAGAAAGTACCGTGGATTTAATTTTTGACTATTTACTTATATACAAATGGCCTTTGTATCAAAGCTCATCATTGAGCCAAGAGTACCCTGGGAAAACTAGAGAATTGGCATGAAATTGTTGTATCAGATGAGAACTTTTGGGATCGTGTAGCCATTCCTAGCGAACAACCTGGATCCAATCTGGTACAACGAAGGAGACAGAAAAAAGGGACCCTTCATCTTCAAATTTTCTGAAAAGTGCATCAGCAACCACATTGTCTTTTCCTTTCTTGTAAATGATCTCATAATCATATCAAAAGAGCTTAGTCACCCATTTTTGTTGCTCTGGGGAGGAAAGACATTGTTCTGGAAAATACTTGAGGCTTTGATGATCTATTTTAATTTGGAAGCGTTTCTCCAATAGATAAGGGCGCCAAAGATCCATGACATGTAGAATAGCCAACATTTCCTTTTCATAGATTGATTTTCCCAAATGTCGCTCTGACAATTGTTTGCTGGTAAAGGCCAAAGGCCGAACCTCTTGCATAAGGACTGCTCCAATTCCTTTCCTAGAAGCATCACATTCCTCTGAAACCTCCGATTGTTTTTTCAATTCCTCTGGTTGGAAATTCTTCTTCGTCATTTTCTGGTTTTTTAGTTTGTGTTGCTCTTGTTTCAAGTGAATAATTTTTTTTTAAGTAGAGCAGTGAGAGGTGTCGCAATCTTGCCATAATTCTTAACAAACTTGCGATAATAACTTGTTAAACCGAGAAATCCATGCAAGATTTTGAGAGTCTTTGGGTGAGGTCAATCTTGCATAGATTCAATATTTTTAGGATCCACCCTAACATCGACCTTTCCAACAAGATGACCCAAGTAGTCGACTTTCGAGGTGCCAAAATCACATTTAGATTGTTTGAGGAAAAGTTGGTGCTGAGAGAGTAGATGGAGAACTCGATCCACATGAGCAACATGGGTTGTCCAAATTTTACTATAGATGAGGAGATCATCAAAGAAAACTAAGACAAAATGACAGAAAAAGGACGAAAGACGTGATTCATGAGGATTTGGAAATTGGAGGGAGCATTACACAAGCCAAAGGACATGACCAAATACTCATAGTGGCCCTCATGAGTTAAAATCCAGTCTTAGGAATGTCGGCCTTGTTCATACGTATCTGGTGGTAGCCAGAATGAAGATCAAGTTTAGTAAAGAACTAGACACCACTCAATTCATCCAAGAGGTCATCAATGACAGGAATGGGAAATTTGTATTTAATGGTGAGTTTGTTGAGGGCGTGGAATTCAGGACACATGCACTAAGAACCTTATTTCTTAAGGACCATGACCACAGGATAAGAGGAGGGGCTCGTACTAGGGTGCATAACACCTGCGTTGAGCAATTCTTGAACAATTTTCTCAATTTCATTTTTTTGGGAAAAGGGATGACGATAGGGATGGATATTGGGAGGAAGACTTCCGGGGACAAGGGGAATGGAATGATCATGAACACCACAGGATGGAGGGAGTCCCTAGGGAGTGGAAAAAACCACTTGATGTTTAGAGAGGATGGATTGGAGGTCTTGCGACACAGAGGGTGTCTCAGTGGCTTGAATGGAATGGAGTTGTGCAATAATGCTAGAATGACATTTTTTTAGCAGCTTTTCCATGCGAAGGAAACTGATGATCTCTGGGGAACTGGTGGTGATGCCTTGGAACTTATATTGTTGGCCCTCCTGGTCTAATTGCATGGTTAATTCCTTAAATTCCATGAGAATGGGACCCAAAGTCCTTATCCACTTTTCACCCAACACAATGTCACAATCGCCCATGTCTATAGCAAACATATGAGATTTCTTGTGGTACTGACCAATTTGGAGACGCACATTTTCACAATACCCTCCACATTTCATGGACCCGCCATTGGTAATCATGATTTGAAAATTATTGACGGCACAGATATAAAAATTAGTTTCTTGGGAAATGCGGCAATGAATAAAATTATGGGTGTTTCCATTATCAACAAGAATGATGACTTTCCTATGCTTAATGTAACCAATTAGCTTGAGGGTTTGGGGAGCAGAGAAGCCAGTGAGAGCATTTAGGGAAAGGACTGGTTCTACTTCAGGAGGGTCTAAGGGAGGGGTCATGTCAGTGGGTTCAGGTGACACGGCCATAAGGGGAGCCTCAACATCGTCTTCCGAAACATCCTCCAAGATGGCCATAAAAATATTTTGTTCCTTACACTTGTGCCTGGGAAAATATTTGTCATCGCAATTATAACAAAGGCCTTTGAGTTAGAGTTCAGCCATTTATGCCCTGGTCAATTTCTGGATCTTTAGTGGAGTAGAAGGAGGAGTGGGAGTGACCGGTTTAGTGCGAGGAATAAAGGAGGGTTTTCGATTTTTAGAAGAGACAACATGTTGTGCTTCCTTAGCTATTTTAGTAATGTCCACCCAACTATGAGGTCGATCCATGAGGACATGGGCATGAATATCATCCTTGAGGCCACTGATAAAACATTCTCAGAAAAAAGCATCAAACATGTCCCATGTATGGAAATCCAATCACTCAAAAGTGGCTATAAATTTTTCCACTGTGCCAAATTATTTCAACTTTGTCAAACAACCTAAATGGTTGGTGTTAGTGTCAAAGTGTTCATAAAGCTCTACCACAAAGTGTGTCCAAGCCACATACCCTTGGTAGGCATTTTTTCTCCATTGCCACCATTGTCAACGTTCTTGATCGAGATGGAGAACACCATATCGGAGTTTGGACAACTTATATATAATGCCATACAAAGAGAAATAATGTTCCATTTGAGTTACCCAGACATTGGGATTTGGGCCATCAAATTTAGTCACATCCACACGCATAAGGCGTGGGTCATGTTGAAAGTGATGGGGATGAAAATTCTAGGAATGAGAGGAAGTTTCACCTTTGGTTTGCAAAGGTGGGTCAAATGAGGGAAGATCTACAGGGATATGCAGCTTGGTGTAGATCATCATAGTGAAGGATTCAAGTTGGGTAGCAAGGTCTTGTTTGAGGTCCTCTGTTTTGGCATCGATGGAGGAATGCATGTTTTTATTGATGGTGCTAATATTGGCACTGAGATGTCTCACTTCTTGTTGGGTTTTTGGGAAATTAGCGTGCAAGGAATTGAAGCGAACTTCCAAGTATTAGCTACGAGTGTGGGCCATGATGAAGGGGGAACATGATCCGTAGGATCTTTTAAATGACTATGGTTGAGTTTTAATTTTGCATGCGTTAATTAACCATTTGAGAAACTTAGTGAAAGAATGAGGAAATAAGAAGAATTATAACAACCATATACACATATGCAGATCTGAAATGAAAATATAGACAACAAACCATAACACACAGATTGATAATGGAGTTCGGCACAACTTTTGCCTACGTCTCCGGGCCTTTTCTTTGTGGGGGAGGCTTCTTTATTTCTGTTCAAATGCTCAAAAGTACATCGCTGCAATGCCAAATGGCTACAAGACTGATCTGGTCTTGTTCTCCCAGATCTCTAGAACCCTGCAAAGAAAACGAAACGCAAAACGGACGTCCGGAGCTCCCAGAAACGATCTGACAACGTCTTCTCCTCAAAAGCTTCTCTGCATCAAAACTGACTTTGGCTTGGATTTTCTCCAGCATAACTCTACTCTGACTGACTTCTCTTGGCCTCAAACAGGCTTGGTTTATATAGCCTTGAAGTTGGTTTCTCACCTCCAACTTCCTCCAAGAATTTGGCCTCCAAAAAGGCCCAATATCCCCCCAAAATGGAGAGAATCCACTAAAAAGAGGCATAGTTAACAATAAAAAACAAATATTGTTATAGAAAAACCCACTTTTATAAAGTCATTGGGCACTAGCCCCCTCCATTGGCGCGCGCCCCTTTATTCCCAGTCACATGGGGGGCCATGTGGCCACGCGCCCATGCGCTGGCCCCCCTCCATTGGCCCCGCTCCTGGTTTCTTGGCAACTGAATAGGACCCATGGCTAATGGTTTAAACCCCCGTGCGTTTTATGTGGAACGGTCCCGGGTCATATGGGACCGCCCGAGGACCGAGGGCCAAGCCCTATCCACAACGGTCCCTCCAAATACGCCACGCTCCCGGTTCTGCAGTGGTCATATGGCAATACGCCGAGGCCAAGGGCTGGGGCTAAGCCCCGATCCTTTTCCCGCTGAACCAAACCTTTAAACCAATTCAAAACCAAAATATGTCATTGCTATAATAAGAATCACCGGCCGCCCAGGTGGCTAGCCCGTTCTGCCAGTCCGTTCGCCCCCGAGAGGTCACGGGTTCGACCCCCGGCCACGCCAAACCATTTTACATATATATATATACCAACAACCAATCATACGGTTCCACATTGTAGCCCTTGACTAGGCCACGTGGCACCTTACCAACCAACCACAACCTGACACGTGTCGCTTGCTGATTGGCCCACGTGCATGCAACATCAATTTCTGCATCATCTACCGTACTGCCACGTCGACCTGCTGCATCAGCCCTACTGTACTGCCCTGTCAGCCTGCTACGTCAGCTGCTGACGTCACCCGTGCCATGTGTCACCCTTTCAGTGGTGACACGTGTCACCTCGGGATTGGTCCAACTGTACCTCCAAACGTCCAAATCTGCCTGCCACGTGTCACTCCCTGGTGCTGCCACATGTCCCCTATATGAACCTGCCACATGTCGCATGTACGAACATGCCACGTCAGCGTTCATACAGACTGTACGGACTGCACAGTCAGCAAATTTTTTTGCCTGTTTGACTTTTCAGACAGAACGCGATATCTCCTCCATACGGAGCCCGTTTGACAAAGTAAATATACCACCGGAATCAGGAAGACGAGACGAACGCAATGGCATAGGTTTTGTTGCATTCCGAGCACTTTTATTTTTTAGCATTTTTCAAGCCCTATCAGTCTTCTGGATCCGATTCTGGATCAGAACACAAAAAAGGGGCAGGTGGTATTACACAGAAAATGGGTTATGGGTGAAGTGTATCACAATGATCAAGGCAATGAGTGGAATCCAATGGGGTAAAGCCCAAATAAGGGTGTTGGAAGGGGCTCGGGTCCAAAAAAAAAATTGTTGAAAAATGATAGGTATGATTGCGATAAGGGCGAAGAGAGGATTCCAATGGGATAGGTCTCAAATAATGGTGCCAACAAGATCCATACTTTTTTTTTACTCTTGCGGAGTTATACTCTGATTTGAAGAATACTGTGGTGATGAAATGCCCAAATGCTTAATAGGAAGAAATGTGTAGTAATTTCGCAACCCGAATGCCGGAGACACGGTTGCATGGAAACATATCTCGTATGTTCTGTTTTTTTGTTTCCATCCCAAGGGTTAGGGTATTCAAGGGTTCTACAAACAAGTATTTTCCCTGTGCTATAGCTTTATGATATACATGTGGGGTCCAATAGTAGTACTCGGCCCAATATCTCAGGGCACCAACTAAGGAGGCTAGACCATGCCCTTAGTCGTACTACCCGACTACCCAGGTACTAGAGAACATCTTCTCGAGTGTTGTACTCGGTGGCACTATAGAAGTCAAGTGGTCGATTGATTTATCTATGGAGGGCTTCAGGAGATCTAGGTCGATATGTATATAGGTGTTGTCTGATGTGCTACCACTCAAAGGGGTACCAACAGGGGTTACAAGGGTGGCCAACAGATGTGCGCTTAAGTACCACTTGTGTTTCCTGGGTGTATGAATCCCTGACCGCAGGTTTATGTGCATAACGACATATTTTTGTATCTTAAAGACATCGGAATACATATCTACCCTGAAAAACAATTAACCCACAATTTTATGTCGAGAAATGTTCTCTGATACCACTTGTAATATTCCGGATATAAAATATTATGCAGAACATAAATAATTAACTAGAAATGGTAGATAAACACCACAATAATACCAAAATAATACCATATTAACGTCAGAAAGAGCACTTTGATTATTGAGAGCAATGTTCACTTGCCTCTTTGAGGGGGAAACCTCCAGCATAGCAAAGCTCTATTACAGTAATATCCAAGACAAAATTTTTCATACCCTCTACTCCTATTTATACTAAATATGTCTATCCAAAAGAACAATCTAGAGTAAGATCCTTATAGAAGCGGAAGCTTCCATTAGGTCTTACTACATTTTACTTATTCTTCCTTATTGCTAGGCCTTATTAATATTGACCTTTATTACATGGAAATATATTATTCTACCTACATGAAGGGTTAGGTCCCTAACAATATGACACAGTAAATTTGGCACCATATAGAGATGTAGGCAACAAAAGAATTATGAACGCGAGCCACGTTTGTGTTCTTGGTTATCGAGTTTCAAGCATGGAACCCAGAACTGAGATATGGTTTTTTAAGTTTGAGCATGAAGATCATTTGTCTTAGTTTTAGGAGCCAAATAAAATCACAATGGCAGAATATTGCAATAAAAAATTGATGTTTCTCATTCACCCTGCGCATTAGATCGATGACCTAGAAGCTATCACAGAATTCTCCTCTGTCAAGGTTTCCAAGAGTTGGACGTGTCGTCAACAACTCATTTTTTTTTATGGTTGGCAATAAAATTGGGATTGTGAGGAATGGGGAATGGAGTGCCTCATAAAATGAATCCCACTAACATGTCTAATCCATTAGAGTGGGGTGTTTACTTAGTTGGTTAGTGCACTGCCACAAGTCAAAGTCACAAGTCACAAGTTATATCCATCCACAACCACTAAAGTGAGGTGTTGACTTTGTTTTAACTTTGAAAATCACAAGTTCTCTCCATCTCTCCATCCAAGGTTTAAGGTTTAAATTTCTTCAACGGGAGGGTGTCGGTGTAATATAAGAAATGACAATTAGGTTATTAAAGGAGGTTCACATGGGATTTATGTTCATTACCTATAGCCCACCACAAACTCACCCTCGTGAGCCTACATGCATATTACATGAAGTTTTTGGATGGGACGTGGTGAAACAAGAGTGCATCCCATTGTGACTTGGGTGCCTAAGTACCATGATTAATTCGTAGAGGTGAGGGATGTGGCCAGGGACTCATCATGATTTTAAGTTTCATGTGGGGTATGAAAGGTTCATTCCCATCTCTATTATTTCATAATGTTCACTTTATGATTTTATATTGTTAAAATGATTTCATAATGTTCACTTTATGACTAGTGGGTGTATACAGCCTGAGTGGGCCTAATGGTTAAGAACATGTGTTTCCTCTTAAGAGGTCACAAGTTCAAATCCAAAGGGGGGTAGGGTATGTATACCTACGTAGACTTTACCAGTCAAATCGTTGGGTAGAGGGGGTCCCTTGTCCCATAAACAAGGGGGTCTCATACACCAATTAGGTGTGACTTCGTCGTGACCTTAAAAATGGATTATTATTATTATTATTATAAAGTAAACTTTGGTTTATAAAGTCACAAAATATTTTGGGTTCAAACCCACTTCCTCATAATGTTCACTTTATGATTTTATATTATTAAAATGATTTCATATTATTAAAATGATTTCATATTGTTTAATTTATGACTAGTGGGTGTATAAAGTGAACTTTGGTTTATAAAGTCACAAAATATTTTAGGTTCAAACCCACTTCCTCATATAACAAAAATTTAAAGTCAAATTGAAAAAGGTGGAAACACAAAACATCATTATCTAAGTCATAAGTTTGAATAGGAAAAAAGGGTATTTAGAGAATAAAGGGTTCTCACATTGGTTGTGAGGATATGTTTTTTTAACTTAAATTTAGGTTTACTTTTCCCTTCCAATAGGTTATAATAGAGATATTTTTCTCATTAAAGTAGTAACGGAAAAAGTGAAATAAAGCAAAGAGGTCGTCAAAGATTGAAAATCTACCTAGAGCAACACTTTGTTTTGACATAACCAAGTAACTATTCTTGTTCTTCTCTATTTTCTCATTTTCTATGTAATTGTTATCTGAGTAATTAGATAATAGGCATTGTAAAAAGATGCAATGAGGCTCAAGTCTATGATTTTATAGTCCCAACCCTTGGTGCACTTGTTTTCGTCATGAATGGTTCCTTCAATATTGTGATTTTTTAGTCCCAATCCTTGGAGTTGTTCTTGTATAAATGAATTTTTGGGTTTATTGTGTAATCAAGACCAAGGTTGTTGCCACTAGTGTTTCCTTGATCATTACCTACCTCGCGTGGTGTTGAATAAATCAATGGATCTATTCTTTCCTTTCCCATTTGGTTTTCTATCTAATGAATATGTGTTAAGAAAGTAGTGTTCAACCTCCTCCTAAGCTCATATTCATTTTTTCCCTTTAGTCATTTTTCATGCAAAATCAGATTATGGTGCATGGGGTTCAAAAGGTCATTCACATGGTTGAAATCTGTTAAATCTCATTGTTGTTTGTCTTCTTGGTCAACCCAAAACTATAACTCGGGATATTTTTATTTTGTTTTAAATAAGTTGTAGAGGCAACACCATACACCATCCTACCCTAACAATAAAACCGTTTAGAGCTTCATAGATAAAAATTTCCCATTTGACATGTGAGAATAATAATTTTAGGACATTTGAGGGTAACTCCCCTGGCCTGAGGAACTACTCGATAACCTAAAGTGGCATGGGAAGATGATCTTGCACATTATTCCCTAGCATTTGGTCCTTGTGCAAGAGTGTACAACATGGGGACAACAACAATTATCATAGAAGTTTGGATTCAAGGTTGTAGTTAAGCCAAGCAGGCAAAATGTGGGACCTAATCATCTCTCATGAATCTATAATGAGGGAAACTGTGGACAGTGGATGAATTGTTCGATCCCAAACTCTTTCATGTGGAAGTAGTGGTTGACTTCTTCACCAATATTGATGAATTCCTTATCTTTGAATCTATGTAGAAAGATTATGATCAACGACAATGTAGGAAGTTGGTGGCATGTATAGTGAATTATCACTTGATTGTGGGACATGTGTATAACATATCCATGGAGGGGGTTGTAGACTTCTTTTAGATCATGAGAAACAAGTTGTATTGTGGGAAACCCATGATGGCCAGAGTGATGGACACTATGGTGGGAAAGCTACTATGTGAAAGGTGTTGCGTATAGGGCTCTGGTGGCCAATTTTTTGTATAGATGTCATGGAGTATGTGAAATAGTGTGATGTATGTTGGTCTGTGGGATGACCATTTGCATGAGATGAAATGTCATTGCAACCCATTGCAATCATGAAGTTGTTTCAATGTTGGATAATGGACATTATTGGACCTATCAGTCCATCAACATATTATTTAGGGGCTAGGTACATTAGAACTATGACAGATTACTTGAGAAAATGGGTAGAGGATATGTCAAGCTAGGATTTCTCGGTGGAGCTTACCACAAGGTTCGTATTTGAGAATATAGTCACAAGGTTTGGTTGCATGTGTAGCCTGAACAATGATTAGGGTAAACATTTTATTTATGGTGCAAAGATTGTATTGGTAAAGGAATTCATGATACATTACCATAAGACTACCTCATATCATTCATAGGCTAATGACATGGTAAAGGCATTTAATAATATTTTTGAACGTGGATTTATTGAGGTTTGCTTAGTCAATAGTGATGATTGGGATGAAAGAAACTCGATAGTCCTATGGGAATTGAGGATTACATGTAAAAAATTTACTAAGCACACACTATTTGACTTGGTGTATGGATAGGAAGTATTTATGACACTACAGTATTCCCCCCAAGCCTTCACATTGCCATTTTTATGTAGACGTAAAAAACACAACAATTATAGGATAGGCTTGATATGCTACTATAGTTAGAAGAGCACGGGTTATTGGTCGGCTACCATCAAATGATACATAAAAGGAACCAAAAGGCATGGCACTATACATATATCAAGAACATCTAGTTTGAATAGGGGGATGGAATGTTGAAGTGTGGTAGTAAATTTTGAAAACACCCCGGGAACTTAAGGATGCATTGGTAGGAACCTTATAGAATTGTGAAGATAATTGGTAAGGGCATAGTCCAACTCATGCACTTAGATGGATAGCTGGAAAAATGATGGCTAAATGGTGCATGCTTGAAGATCTATGTTGCCCCAACCCTAGCAGAAAAACCTTGAAGTTTGAGGGGGTGTTAGTGTACCATAGTAGAAATTTGATTTTAGAAGTTACTTAAATCACATTTCATTTTCAACAAGTTGAATTGGAAACAACAAGGATGTCAAAAATCAATTGTCTTTTGAATTTTATATGAAATACCTTGGTGCTACAAATTTTATTTTGGGCATGGAAATTAAAAGAGATCAGGAAAACAAGAAACTCGGGTTGAATAAGAGGAAATATGTTGAGATAGTATTGCATAGGTTTAATATGCAGGATTGTAAATTGG
This sequence comes from Picea engelmannii, assembly GCA_009831015.1. Lineage (NCBI taxonomy): Eukaryota > Viridiplantae > Streptophyta > Pinopsida > Pinales > Pinaceae > Picea > Picea engelmannii. The sequence continues at coordinate 340,875 of ML785535.1, read as the reverse complement.
TTAAGGTCCCTATTCATGAGGTGTAAATTTATTTGTAGATCAGTGTCCCAATACACGGGAAGAGGAAGAGGACATGTCTCGTGATCCATATGCTAGTGTTATTGGCAATTTGATGTATGCAATGATTTGTACTAGACTATACATTGTCCACACAATGGAAGTTTTGAGCAAGTATATGTCAAAACCATGGAAGGAGCATTGGACAACTATAAAGAGGGTTTTTAGGTATTTTCATGGCACTACATATTATGCAATTTGATATAAAGGAAGACCTGGACTAGACAGAGTGTTAGATGTACATGTCTTTGTTGATGTAGACTAGGTTGGAGATTTGGATAACATAAGATCTACATGTGATTATGTATTTAACCTATTTGGAGGAGTCATTAGTTGGATGAGAAAGAGACAAACTATAGTTGAACTCTCAAATACAAAAGTTGAATACATGGAAGACACCCATGCAAGTAAGGAAGCTATATGATTACATAGATTGTGTTCAGGTATTGGGTTCGCACAAGTTCTAAGGATAGATTGTGACAATCAGAGAGCAATCTTTTTGGTAAAGAACCATGCTTATCATTCTAAAATGAAGCATATTGATGTTCAATACCACTTTTGTGAGGGATATAGTTGAATACAAGAAGGTGTTGCTAGTGAAGGTTTACACTTTGAATAATGTTGCAGACTCATTGATGGATTCTATTAGTAAGGAGAAGTTATCTTGGTGTAGAGAAGAAATGTGCATTACTTCCCTAAATTGTTGATCTTATAAAATGGCCCCTCTATTTGCAAAGAAAACAACTAATGAGAGAATGTGTTATATTATTTGAATGGTTATCTTCATGCATTACTTGTATGCATTGGTGGTTCAAGGGAAGAGCCCCTAAAAAAAAATTGGGTTGTTTTTTGTTTTTCGGCGAATGGTTTTTTGGCCCATTGTAATGTAATCTTGGTTAAGGGATTAGGGTTGTAATATAATTTTGGTTAACAAAATATATTTTTGGATGCTGCAGAATACCTAAATATTGTATTATGTATAGTCAAGTTAATAAATGAAGTAGATAGAGGTGTGGCTCTAAGTTTTATTGGTTTTCATGGTTAAGGGTTTCTAGGGAAAATCATTTTGTATTGTGTGTATGTCATTGTTGTTCTTTCTATTTTGCTTAAGAATATTTATGCATTGTTTCACTTCAAAGGTTTAAAACTTACATTTTGTTCTATAACATGGATATTCCAGATGGAGCAATTATTTGATCTACACCAAGTGCCCCCTTTACAAAAGTTAACTCTTGAATCCTTATATTTAGAACTTGATCAATTTTCTTGGTACCCATGGTTTTGTAAATGAAAAATGGATTAAAATGTCTCTTGCTCCATTTTTACGGATGAGTACATATCAAATTATGGGGATATTAAGAGTAACACATTCTTTGGTCAATTGATAAATCTCCGGCAAAGAGGTCCAATTACATAGCTCATTCAACAATTCCAAAAACTAAGTCTTGGGGTAAAGAACATTCAAGAGGATAATTTGTTAGATATCTTTATGGGCACTATAAAGGAGAGCATTCAACATGAGGTACATCTCTTCAAACCTAAATCCCTAGAGCATGTTTTTAGTGTGGCCGGGAAAGTTGAAGGTAAAAATATGGTTGCTAGAAGGGTGGCCACTAACAACTATAGGGAGCACCATGTTACCTCTCCTAACCTCACTCAACCTACAATGTTGACACCTAAAGAAATGGATGAAAGAAGAGAAAAGGGAATATGTTTCAATTGTGACAACAAGTACATTAAGGGGCATAAATGTGGTGAGAATAAATTATTCTACATAGATTGTGAAGAGGAAAAAGATAAAGAATTGGAACCATCATAAGATCTAGAACTATAAGAGACTACTCCAACCATATCTTATCATGCATTGGTCGGCATAAACACTATGAAAAACCTCAATATAGAAGGATATATCAAAAAGAAAAATGTTGCAATGTTGCTTGACCCTAGTAGTACCCATAACTTCATTAATTGCAAATTAGAAAAACTTCTCAATTTCTTTGTATATCCAACACCAGAGTTTCAAGTAATGATTGCAAATGGAGGTACCATAAATTGTTCAGGGAAGTGACATAATGTTAAGCTCATTATGGGGGATTATTTATTGGATATCCCATTATTGAAATCCAAATGGGTGGTGTCGGTGTTGTATTAGGGGTCCAATGGTTACAATTATTGGGAACAATGGCTCTTAATTTTCATGAACTTTTTATGATATTTTTTTCATAAGGTAAGGAAATTGAACTTAGAGGTATCCAAGGGAAACCCTCTAAAGTGATATGCTCTAACATCATGACAAAATTACTCAAAAAGGTACAACATGGTGTAATTGCACAATTGTGCTCGCTAGATGTTCAAACATATAGACCCTCTGCTCCAATGGATCTCCAAAAAGTTATCGACTGACATTCTAAGGTATTTGGATAAATTCCCATGAATCTTCCACCAGCTCAAGATCATGACCACATTATTCATTTGCAACCGAGAAGTGTACCACCTAACATCAGGCCTTACAGGTACCCATATGCACAAAAGAGTGAGATTGAGTGTATGGTTCAAGAAATGTTAGAAGATTGCATCATTTAACCTAGCCAAAGTGTGTCCTCTTTACCAATGGTGATGGTTAAAAAAATTAAGGTTCATGGCATAAGTGTCCAAATTATAGATAGCTCAACAAAATGACCATTAAAATTAAGTTTCTTATTCCTCTCATTGATGAATTATTAGATGAATTGCAAGGAGAAATTTTCTTTACCAAGTTGGATATATGTTCTAGATATCATCAAATCAGAATGAGGCCAGAAGACATCCCCAAAACAACCTTTAGAACACATGAAGGTCATTATGAGTTTTTGGTGATGCCATTTGGCCTTATTAATGCACCTTAGACATTTCAAAGCTTGATAGTTCTATTTTCAAACCCTTCCTCAGAAAAATTGTGTTCATATTTTTTGATGATATACTAATCTATAACAAATCTTGGGAAGAGTATGTAAAACATGTTGACATGGTATTAAAACTATTGGAGGAGCAACAACTATATGCAAATCTTTCCATGTGTGTTATAACATCCTCATTTTTAATCCCTGCAAATTATAATGTAATTGTGCAAATATTATGTTGGTAAGCCAATATGTTTTGGGGTTCGGAGAGCCTGTATTGATTAAAATGATCGAGGAGCAGATTGTATATTATGTACATTGAAATTATTAATAAAGTAGAAATTGTTGGTTGAGATACGAGAGGGATGAAAATGATGGGGGGCTATGATTCCACAAAGGATAGGGGTCCAAGGGGAAAATATTCATGGGTATTGATCCAACCCACATTCTTGAAATTATTATCATTGTGCAACATTCTATTTGTTGTTGAGTGTTCCCAAATCCAATCATTAAATGCATGTAAGAGGGTGGGTGTGAGGAGTCACATCCCATAGTTATTGGGAGCATGGGGCTGAAGTACAATCATCTTTGGGAGGAGTGAGAGTCAAGCAAGCAACGAAGAAGAAAGGAAATTTGTATGGAGAAAGGAGATAGTTTTTGCATGCATATTTAGAGTAGCAAGAGGGGAGCTAAGTGCTAGGAAGTGCACCAACCATGTTGTGCTTGAAGGAAGCCATTATTGGGTTGTGTTTTATGTTAAAAAGTGGCACGTGTGCCTGTAAAATGGGTTGTAATATTGTAGTGTGTTTTCTTGTTTACGAAATGACTCAAGAGCCTTATGAAGGTTGTTGTGACCACTCATGAATCAAATGAGAGTTTCTGGAGTCCCTAGATGAGAGATTCCTGGTCAATCGAGTGCACTGGAAGCCTTGATAAACAAATGATACAGCCCGATGGACTGAGAGAAGTGAAGGGGGTACATTGTTGGAGTTCGGAACCTTGGTTTTGGGTCATTGAGTGTGGAGAGTGGATATCCAGGAGGACCATATCTCCTTGTGGACTCATAGCCTCAGCTCGGGAGTGGCCTGTTGTTGAGAGAAAATGAATAGCAATGCCTATGGCTGGGAGGTTTATCCTTCATACGCAGCTAGATGGTTAACTTTATAAACAAATAAGTGTTTTGTTGTTTTATTATGATTACTTTGTTGTGTACATGAATATTTTGAATGTTGCATGTGTTTGTTGTGTATTTACTGTATGCATTCACATTTTTATAAATGTTTTTAGATGCATGGGTAAATCGAAGGGTTATTTTGTTGTAATTTTTATGGGCCTATTGCCCCTTGGTTTTCTTTTATATTCGTATGAGACATTTTTATTATCGTATTTAGCAGGCTAAGTCATTTTTTCAGTGATGGGACTCACCTTGGAGGTTAGGTATGTTATAGATTGGTATCAGTTCCCTAGGTTCAACACTGAGCCTGCATGGACTAGACTCAGTATGCTAAAGTGGAATTTACAGATTTAAAGTTCAGAGGATTCTACGAATTGTTTGTCAAAATTTCCCAGGAAAAAGATTGAGGAAATTGCCTGTAATTTTGAGGAAATTGAGCTAAGGGGTTAAAATCCCCAAATCTAACCGTTGATTGAGCATTTTTGGGTCCTATAATTGGTCGAATTTAGGACATTATAGAGAAGCCAAGGTGAAATTGGGAGAAATTGGGTAAAATCCCAAATTTCTACATTGAAATCCGTTGAGAAATCGACACAAGAGTGTTGAATTTCACATGTTTAGTTCAAGTGGATATGCACAGGGATGAAATTGGCCATGGCAAGCTAAATTTCAGAGTTTCATGTCAGCCATGGAGGAAATTTTTGAATTATACATTTTTTTAAATTGGGAAAATTTCCATACCATGACGTCAGCATGACATAGAAGCCACATGGTGGGTGATGTGGCAATGGTGATGTGGACTACCATAGTGGTAGGCCAGCGACATGATGATAGCCATGGTGGCAGGGTCCGTAGTGTGTGGTAGCAGGCCTGATGAGTGACGTGGGAGCCACATGAGTGGGGCAGTGAGTCAATACCATAAGTGGTATTACATCTCTCACAAAGTGTTTTTTCTAAAGGTCTTTAGGGATGCAAAACCAGTGAAAATATGCCACATTTCAGGGTGATTTTGTGGTGTTGTATCGTGGAGGGGGTATTAACCCTAGAACATGTTGGTGATGTGAAATGAATCCTCCATCGTTGATCTTCCCTAATCATCTCCATCGTCTAATTGGGGAATGCACTATGAGAGGGGGGGTGAATCAGTATGAGCACTTAATACCACTTTTAATCACAATATGTATTCTTTAACTTTATCAACAATATTCAATGGTTTATCAGTTATGCATTCAATACATTATTGCATCATAAACATTATCATCCATCAGTGCATAATAAACAATCATAGACACATCCACAAATACACAGTACACCAATATTTACGTGGAAACCCAATCCGGGAGAAAATCACACAATGATTTTCTTATATCTCAAATAATTACATTCAAGGAAGCACTAACTTCCAATTCTCCAACTCCAACTAGAAGGAGGCTCCAACCTAAAGGAAGCTCCAACTCCCTAATTATCTAGCTCCAACCAAAAGGAGGCTACAACCCCCTGAGTTCTCCAACTCCAATCGGAAGGTGGTTACAACCACCTAGTTTTCAGGCTCCAACTTGAAGGAAGCTCCAACTCCCTGATTCTACGTCACCAACTGGAAGGAGGCTACAACCCCCTTTCCTTTCCCCATCCAACCACCGTGAAATATAAGTGCCAAAGAACTGATACTGCCACTGTCACTCTGTTATTGTCAACCTATCATTGTCACTGTCACTGTCTCATCCATGAAACCAGATCCACTCTCAACTGCATGCAACTCATGCCAAGATCACCAATATCTTATCTCAAACCATATGCCCAATATCACCACCACATGCCTCTACCAAGCATGTACCAAGATCACCACATACCATCACAAGATATGTGTCTCAACCAAGTACCAACCTATACCATGCATCAATATGTACCACAATAGGTACCATTAACCATGTACCATAACAAGTGCGTCAACCATGCACCAAACGTGTACCATACCAAGTATCAATCTTGTAGCATACCATGTGCCAACCATGTACATTAACACCATACCATGTATCAATCATATACCGCATTGTGCCATACACCATATACAAATAAACCAAGAAATTCACCAACAATGTATCTCAACAAGTAGACCTCAACCAACATGTACAATACATCCAATATGTACCACAAGACATATACCAAAAACTCACCAAGACATGCCTCAAACATGCTCCACAAAATCACCAAGATGCAACTTCAAACTAAGCATATAAGCATACCTCTCATCTTGTATATGACCTGGTGTATGTGATCACAGACCTGCAAACCTTCATCAACTTCAACAACAAGAGAATAGCATCTTCATCAAACTTTACCTTAGTTTCACGAGACTAGTTTTTGGATTAGTGAACAACCCTAACTTTCAACAAGCATAACTTTGTACCTGTAATGAATAAGGTATGAAAATTGTACAAAATATTATTCAATGTATTCTTTGCAATTCCTCCAAGTTTCACTACTTGGAACATCCCAAAAATGGATTTATAGCAAAAATGGTAGACCTTGTTGAATTCTGACTTATTTTAGGGAGAGAAATTGTAGAGCATGCCACGCATGGAATATTTCATATATGGATATGAAAATTGCACACAACATATTAAGGCCTGTACTATATCCAATGCATTTTTTTCTCACTAAATTTTGATCTTCTATGAAGAAGTTATGCTTGTTTTACCTGGAACACATGTTTAAAACTAGTTTCAGGACTAGTCAAAAGCCCTATCTTCCATAGAGTGTATATCCAAAACTACAATGAAATAGAAGATAAAATTTCTACCATGGGTACCTTGATATGTTTTATCAACAGCCTATGATTTTCGCTATCTGAATCATTCTAGAAAAAAAGTTATTGTGAAAATGGTGAGATGACCTATAAATAACATACCTTAGAACACATCATTAAAATATTGCATCCTCCCTTGGATTTCCAACCTTCTTTAATTCACCTTCCTTCTTAAATTCACCTCATATATCCTTGGTTACCTCAGTCACTTATAGATATTCAATATACTCAATATGTGCTAATGAGAGTCTCTTGATCTCTTATTTATAGTTCCCAATTGCCTTCCTTTAGGGGTTATCCTGTCATTGTTTTACCCATCTTCCTTGTTTTAGGGCTAACCCACATTATTGTTGCAACTACTTTACCCATAATTAGTCAACACGTAATTTCTTGTTGCAACTAATTTATTTTTAATTACTTTCTTGGTGTCTTCCTTTATGGGTTAACTTGTAATTGTTTTACCCATCTTCCTTGTTTTAGGGCTAACCCGCATTCTTGTTGCAACTACTTTAACCATAATTATTCAACTCATAATTTCTTGTTGTAACTAATTACTTTTTAATTATTTTCTTATTTCAATAACTTTACCCATGATTAAATCCTAGTTGCAACCACTTTGACTAGTAAACTTCTTGATGACTTTCTAGGAGCTTCTAGAATAATTGACTTCGTGTTCGCCTTCTAGGGGCTTCTAGATTACTCTAAAGGGTTCTCCAACTTCACAAGGCCATATGTCCCTAACTGTCAGGAGTTATGTGGCATACCACATATCACCGAAAATAACACAACATGTACTCACCATCCATGATAGTATTACATGCATATTCACTAATCTTCATGTCTAAATACCTCAAACAAACTCGGGTTCCTTAACCACACCTCTAGGGCTACTGGAAAGTTCTACCAGACATACTCAAGGTTTGACATCAACCTCTAAGGGTTGAAATCAATCTACAATATAACTCTCCAAGGGTTGACATCAATGACAACCAACTATCCAAACCAACTGTCCATCAATCTAAACCAATTGTCCAACAATGTGTGCCAGATGGGAAACTAGTACGAGTGGGCCCATAAATAATATATATATATATATATATATATATATATATATATATATATAAAGTGCAGCGTAAATGAGAAGGAAAGAAGAGAGAAGAAGAATAAAGAGAGGAGGAAGAAGGTGAAGGGCAGGGCCAAGGTGGCCAAGAAGGTGACATGGAATCACTTGAGGGTTCCATGTGGACCCAGAATGCTACATCAGCAGCCACGTCAGCAAAGATGCCACATAGGAAAAATTGCCCTATAGTCTAAAAAAAAACCAAGTTTCGAGCCAAAATCGTATTTTGGCCATAGCAGGAGCATAATAACTCAGAAGAAGATAATATTTTATGGGTTTTGTCTGCAGTGTCGAGGGATATAGAAATGTCAAAGAGGGCCATTATCCAATTATGCTATGATTTTCCAGAAAATGTAAATTACCAATTTTTGAATATTAGGGTCGAGCTCAATGGCAGGAGAACGGTTACTTATAAAACTCATACAAAGTGTCAAAAATTCATACATGAAGCTATTGTGTTAGGTTATTGTCCATATTACAAGGATTTTGGAGTGGATATGCCAAAATAGGCCAAAATCCACTATTATGGGCCACCTTTTGGGGATTTTGGGGATTTTCAAAGGAAAAGGGTCCCAAGATGCAAAATATGGGAAAAAATTTATTTACTCAACATTTTGTATACTCATCAAGCCATACAAATTTTATTTTGCGAAGTTTTTCCAAAAGTGCACAGTTTGGGAGATAGCCAGTTTGGCCAAAAATTCTAAGTCTGGAAAAAGGAGTGAAAAAGGACAAAGTTGTCATTTCCATATTGCTGCAATTTTTTACTGAAGCATTAGATTCACAGTCTAGGAGTTGTTATGAATTCTTTGTCATCATTTTTTTTTTTTTTAAATAAAAAGGGGTAAAACCTGTTATATTACTATATCCAAAATAGCCAAAATACAAAACTGTAAATGATGCCAGCTGTCCTGCCTAAGCAGGAAACCAGGACAGCTGGGCATCCATGTCCAATTGTCACACAATGTGCAGAGTGGTCAGAGTTAACAGAGTTAACGGTGCGGCGTCCTGCCCGAAGGAAACCAGGACTTACAGTTGCAAATTTAAAACTGTTTCTGCTAGCTAGCATTAAAATAACCTGGTATCTAGCTATACTAAGACATAAAATGAAATAACAACACCAAAACCAGAGCCAAGTGTTAAGCATTGCGTGACCTCTGTACCTAGCTGCTTGCCCTAGACCTCGAAGTGCCTCCATCTCGCCGGGAATGAGTAGGGTCTTGCGCAGGTTGGACATTGCTTCTTTGATGATGCTCTGGAATGGGCGGCAAAGAACATGTCCAGCCGCTGGTCCATGCGTCCTAGATGAAAGATTTGATTGTCCAGCTTTTCCCTTATCTCGAAAACAAGATTGAGGCATGCCCAATCGACTGAAGGTGGCTGGTCTGAATGGTTGCTTCCCATGAAATCCTCTCTCGCGGTGGTCTGTCGAGTGCGGTCTGTGTCCTCTGCATCAACGGTAGGCTCGGGGGGAGCTTCCTCTTTAATGTAACAGGGGGAGTAAGGCGCCGCTGTGCTGTCTGTTGCAGGATCAACCACCTTGCTTGCAGGTTGCCGTGTGCTATAAGAGTCGAAGCTCGTACTCGGGTACCAATTCTCCGGTACCATGACCAAATTCTCAGGTGGACTGGGCAGACCTTCTTCCGGGACAACCTCCTCCACGTACACCATAGGAGGTGTGCGTGGTCTACGCTTCCTCCGTCTAGCCACTATCGCCATTGCTGCCTCAAATTGCGCTTTTCGTTTACGCTGCGACGCTGCTGCATACCAGGCTGCTCCACGATGCGGTTTCCCTCGAATTCATGGCATGGCGAGACTACAGTGAGAAGTCCCAATGCCACAGTTGCCTAGCGAATTGCTCCGGAGGAAGGGTGAGGGTGCCAAGTGCAACCGCTGTGACAGGGAGGCGGGAGAGAGGTTGCCACAACTCTGGTTTGCCTGTGAGCCGGAAGCCTCCCGAAACAAATTGTCGCCAAAACAAATGAGCGCTAAAGCCAAATCAATTTCCATAATCAATGCCATTAAAGGCTCCTTGTTAATGCGCAGGGGCTTCATCATGTCTATGGTACCCTTCCCTTGCGCGAGGGGCCTCATCATGTCTATGGTACCCTTCCCTTGCGTGAGGGGCCTCATCATGTCTATGGTTCTGCGCAGACTCATGCGAGGTTAATGGTCGTGGTGTAATGGCCAGTTGATGCATTAAGTCCACGTCCTGGTGCATTCCCACATGGCATTATCGCTCCGCGTGTCACCCCATCCGGGGAATTCTTTGTCATCATTATTATCTATTTATCATAAAAAAATTCCCTTGTTTACTGATATATTTTCTTCTACAAGTAATAAAAGTTAGTGTATGGGATTAATTGCACCAAAATTAAAAGTGTACAAAATAGGTAAATTAGAAATATTCAGATGACTATAAGTTTGTACTCAGAGCTCATATTTGAGCAAGAAAGTATTCATTGGAAAGGTATCGAGGAGGAGAATCCACATATCAAGACAAAATTGTGAATTAAGTAGTAAAATTCCTAGGTAATCAGAAGGAAGATGCAGAGAGGGGTTAGAATGAGTTATATATATGTGGCAGATGCAAGGGAAGTTAGTGGACATGAGGAAAAAGGGCAGAGGCAGTCTTCAAAATGCGTATGTGGTATCTTTAGGAAGTTGCAAGGATTAGACATCTTGGTGCAGTGAGCAGTTTGGAAGAACTCTAATGAAGTTTTATTTGGAAAAAGAATTTTAGATGAAAAATGTGTATATCAAATATCGATGCTAGGTAAGAAAGTCCATCTACAATTTATGATAATGCATGAGTAGTGGCTACACATGGATCTAAAAAACATGAACTCTGGATTGATGGCTTATATAGCAGGTGAAAGGTTTTAACCTTGAATCAAGGATGAGCAGAGAAACTTGAGGGGAGAGTGTGATGTCAAGGCTTATTAAGAAGATGATCAAAGGCCAGGAATGAACAATGTTAAGCTATGAATCCAAGTGTAACAATGATGGTTTTGGGAATATAAGAATATAGTCTTATAATAAAGAGGCTCATAATGCATATATGAAGGTAAGGTGCATTGTCTTTAGGAATTATTCTAGGAATAATTAGAGCAGTACATCCGCTTTGTTAGAGTTCTCAGTGGAAATAGTGTGCAAGAGTAAATCACTCAGTGGATGAAAGAGTGAAAAATTCCATTATGTGCAGATATTTTCTAGATGGAAGCAATTAGACTCCAATGAGAGATAATCCATAAAAAAAAATAATTTGATTCCAAAATTGAAAAAAGTCTATGAATACTTGAGATAAGTGGAGAAAGGTATCATAAGTGTATGTCAAGCTAGTTGGAGTATATTTCAACACTCAAAGAACTATGACGCACCCCTTCAAAGGAAATTGAGAGATTTCTTAAGAGCTATAATGTTTTTTTCAGCCCAACCTGATCGGGTCTCAATTTGGGAATCAACCTCGAGGACCACTGATAATATCAGAACTTGTATTAGTCTTCGAACTTTCAGGCAAGCGATTATGAGAAATCCCTTTTCCCCTCTCAATATGGAAATGTTTTTGCAATAGGTTGTAGATTCACAGTTAAGACCCTTACTTGCCAATATGTTCGGTTATAAGAGAATCAAAGTAAAAGGGGAGAATGTTTACAAAACCACTTTCATTACTAATTGTGATACCATGCTTTACAAATGTCGGATTTTTAGCTTACTTGATATAGGTACCGCTTTTAAAAAACCTATGCACATGACTCTCGATGAATTGGTCAGTCCCCATCTCTATCTTGATGATCTAATTGTGCATGTCAAGGGACTGATTATTACATCAAATTTCCAAGTGACCGGTCCTTTCCAAATTGCTTTTGCCTTGGATACTAACTCTTATATCTTAAAAGATTTATAGGAGCAATTGTTTTACTACAACACTAACAGTCCTTTCTTGAAGTATTGCGAGGAACCATGAGTTCTGAGTTCTAAATATGTTGAAAACAAATTTTCCTGTGGAGTCACCAGTTTGTTGACGATTAAAATTGTCAACGAATTTTTTCCCGCAAAGTGTTGCTAAATCCTATTATTATAAAAAACTAAATATACTAGTAGGTGGGACCCCCTTGAACTATTGGAGATCGGATTTGTTCATTTTTGATGTTGTGATGATGTGCGACATAGCTTACGTGGTTGATGAGATCTTGTTGTTATTGGTTATGAGTTGAGATTTTGAAGTGTTGGTTCTCTATGTTACTACAACCTATGCTTTTCATTAATGTCATTTCTATCTGTTCTTATCACACCTGCACAACAAACATGTTAGTGAAATTACATGAAGAGCAGTTTTGAGAAAGGCAAAAATACTATAAAGTGCAAAGAAAAGGGATCTAATTCTAAGTTTTTACTATACTACATGCAAACAATTGAAAGGAAATGAGAAAAAATTGCAAAGGGGAAGAAATTCAAGCTATCCTATATACTATATTACATGCATAAAAGACTGAACAATTATTGTTAAATCCTAGCTAGCAAAGTAAATGGTTATGCAATTGTAATTGAGTCATATGGTTAATACACATATGGTATGAAATGTTGGTGGCACATTTGGCAAGGTAATAGTTCTAATAGTTATGTGAATTGTTATATGGAACTAGAATTATGTTATGGAATAAGTTAGAAAGGTGGTATGTTCTATTGGGTTTTAATGTGTGATGGTCTCGATACATGGGTTGATTGATGGTGTTATTGAAGAACCCGTTGGCATGTATTGATAAATTAATTCATTTTGGGTGGAGGCAACGTGAATTTACTGCATGTCACCTTTACCCCTCTTGTTAGCTGCCACCCTAGTCAGGCTATTGTTCAACCTTGCTTCTGTGGTTATGCTCCGAATTTTTAGCAGGGAGGAACCGCTCGACCACCTCTCGTTTTAAGGAATTCGATTACATGTATGTCTTTTTCTGGCCATTCGTGATTATGCTCTGGTTATTAAATGATTACTGGCTCAGGTGTGTGGTTTTGCGTTTTCCTAAGTGTTGCAACTGTGTGAAATTTTGTTCTTGAATGAAGAGTGGATGGTTCTTCCTGTAATAATATTGAATTCGTGGAAGTTGTTGGTCATCCTGGGTGGTAGCTCTCTGTTATCCTTGCTGGTTTCATTGGAGGGTTTTTGTTTTGTCTTGAGTGAATGGCTATTTGCATGCATTTTTCACTAAACCCAATCTTTGGCTTTTATGGGGTTAGTAGTTGGAGGTCTACTGCGACACTGTGCTTCGTTCACTTGGGCATTGGTTGTTTCCACCACTAAGGGTCACAAAGTGAGTTTTCTATTCTTAACTCGGCCATGTATTCACCTTGGTACTGTGGTAGTTTAAATGAAGAACACGAGGGTTATACCCGTCGTGCATTAAATAAAATTTCCAGGCCGAATGGGAGCCTCACCTTTTGTTATGGCCCCCTTTCCATGGATTGTTACTTGTACACGAATGAATCATGGCTCTCTCTGTGTGCACACCCTTGGCCTTGAAGGTTCCACAATTACGAGGAGTTGGCTCCATTCCCCTGGTGTTGGATACAGAGTAGACCCTTAACCCTCCAGTCTGGAGTTTTATAGAGGAGACTGTCGTGCCTGTCAAGTTGCTATGCATTATTGTGGATTGAATGTATGGTCAATTACTTTGAATACGAGCTCACCCAGTTGGTCGTATGGAAGTCGTGTTGGTTTGGAATTTAGTTACTGCTTATGTGATAATAAGGATAAACCCTTCATTGCCAATTTCACTTTCAAAGTACATAGTCACTCTCCTTATGTTAATAACTCAGTATTGTTAATGGAGAAGGCCTTTGCCCTGATTCTATTTGATGCATGGGTATACGTAGTTGCCACATCTTGTTAGGTTGATTGGTTTTTTACAACAATGGCAAATTTTTTGGTTGATACACAGTCACTGGTATTGGCACTAATGATTATTTGGATGGTTAGCTGGCATTGGTTACAAATGCTTGATTTTTCTCACGCATGTCACGTTGTGTGTATGGTGTTTTTGAAAAATGAAATAATGTGCGTGGTAACTATGGTTTTCTTTGGGCCGAAAGACTATTGAACTGGATGACTGTAGAGAGTATATCCATTGCATCCTTATGCTTGTTTGATTGTACAAGCCTGATTTTGCACAACATAGTCGATCACGATGTGACTAAATTGAAGCAATGTTATATTAAATCGATGGCTCAACACGAGATGTTGAGTTATTACCGTGACTGTGTGTTTGTTTTTGTTAAAGTGGAATTGTTGCATCATGGGGTTTTGTTGGCTGTGCACTATGTATAACATAGATGGCTTGAGTTCTCATAGTCAAAGATACTCACAAAGTTTTTGAGCACGTTTTGTTGCATCCCGATCATTTGTTGAGGTAGGATTGTGTTTGATACCTAGTCGTGTTTGATGGATGGCCCAGTTTTTAAGTCACATTGAATTGTTTTTTTTTTTTATAGTGGTAGAACTACATTGCCTAGGTGAGTTACCCTGTGCATAGCTTGTGTCTAAATGTTGGCTATTGGTTGTATGATTAATTGTCAATTCAGGTGTGGAAATTTGGTCTTGATTATTTTGGTTACTGCCTATATATGTCTAACAAATATCATTGCATTTAAATGATAGGACCGATTGCAGTAATAGTGAATTAGTTGTTAATTTGAAGACATGACTTTTGAGTATTATTGTGGATTGAAGAAATGCATGGGCAGTGGTTGATTTTGATAGTTTACAGATTGGAAATGGGTACTGTTCGTAAATTGTTATAAAATGAAAAGTATGTGAATGAAGGGAACATAACCTCTTACAAATTGTGCAGAATACATTTTTTCGTGCGGTAGCACTGTGTTGGATATTTGATTATGAACAATGAAATAGTTAAATTGCACAAGAATTGTTGATGGTTGATGCATCTCTTTTCACAACATGTTTTATGGATCACTTAATTAATTTCATGAACAATAATTGTCTTTCTTCCCTTCCATGATTTCATTTTCCACTAATTACAAATCCCGTCACCTTCCCATTTCATTTTTTCACTCCCTATTCTGAGATTGATTATAGTCAAGAGAATTTTGGTGTTAAGGCAGTTGGAAGTGGCAATGTCTTGTGTGGATTGCAATGATGTTTTATCGGTTTTCTTTTCAGTTTATTGCTGTTGTCATTGAGAAGTGACCATGTATTTTCCCCCTCATTATATCATATTTTCTCTCAATACAACCCCCTCACATATCCCATAACCCTTTTTCACCCCCTGCTCATTGATTAATAGTGAAACAATTTGTATGGATTGGATTGCATAAGTTTGATACATTGATGAGCCAAATCTATTTCATATTTTTAAGAGTTGTCATGTATGGTTATTTAAATGACTATTTGCTAATCGATCATGCATGCAAGATGAGTTTTTTTAGTCGAGGTAGACATGGCTGAGGAAACAAAGGTAGAGGTAATTAGAACTGAGGCCCAAGAAGGCCCAAGTTCTCCATACATTTTGACGTTGATTCAAAAGATTTTGGTCAATTGTTTCATGCCAGATTATTCAATTGGATTGGGAAGGGAATAGGTCAACCTAGGCCTAAAATGCCTCCTTTCCAAGCCCCGCAAGCTCCCGGTATCTTCGTACCTCCTCATGTCTCATTACAACCTGAGGTCCCAGAAAATGATGGATGGCAGGAGATTGTCCACCCGACAGTCTCCCAAGATCGTGGCTGGCCCAACTTGTCCTTGCTTGCTCCCCCCACCTATTAACACCATTGTCCAAGCTGCCCCTGACCACTCGTCAGTGCAATCCTCCCATGTTAGCAAGAGATTAAAAACTGAGGCCCACCATGCCCTTGATAAAGGAAAAGCTACTGCTGCCACTTCCTCACCCTCCAATGGCTCTGACAAATCTGTGTCTTCCCGGATTCATTTGAGGGACGATTGTTCCCACGTGATCAAAGAGATTAGGCCTAAAGGATCGGCACAACCAAAGGAAAATTCAAGAAAATCAAGAGGTGAAAACAATAATCAAGGAAGGGTTGCATCACAGAATGGGAAATATGGATTTTGAGTTTTATTATATCTATTGTTTTATGACAATTGACTTTAGGGATCTTTGGACATCATGTTTATTTTGGATATATGAGTATCATTTTTTAAATAATTTCAAATTTCATGAGTTTAAATTACCAAAAGTGAATTTGTTGATGGGAGACAGAAGGAGGTGTGTTTTTCTTAACTAATGGTTATGCTATGATTGTTATGAACTAAAGGGAGTCACAAGGGGTCCCACCTACTAGTTATTATTTATTTATGACCGTTATTATAATTATTACTCTTCCCCCTAACTAAAGTTAGTTGAGTCTTTTAATTAACTTAACTAATGAATTGGTTCAACTTCTTCAACCAATTCTAATTTTTTAAAAGCAAAAGGAAAGGGAGGAACAAGGGAGGAGAGAAGAAGAAGCATACTAAGGTTTGCTCTTTGAGTTTATGTTGAGATAATTCAGTTTTCATTCATTCATATATTCATCACAAGCCTAATTCTGTTTTATGATAGCAGGGTCTTATTGTAGACAACAATATCCAGGGCTGAATCAAATCATTTAGACACTTGTTTTTTAGAGGTGTTGATCTATCTTCGATAGTCTCTATAGACTTGTCTGTTTGTGAATTAGTTTTCATGATTGATAAAGGATATTGTGTAGAGTCGAGTGGGAAACAATTTGTGGCAAGTTGATCTAGCTTTTAGAGTTCAGTTTTGGTTTTCTGTCAGAGGTACTTTTGTATTTTCCATCGGGGATGTCTAAGTTTAACTTTGGTCCAAGATTTCTGTATGAGATTTTGTAAAGAAAATGACTCTTTGGTGAATTGGAATGAAATAAAGGATTGATTTATGTCTCATTTGTCTTGATTATCATCTTGATGTCTTTACTTATGTTCTTACATTTATTTCAACAATTGTTATATTAAGAAAATTGCATAAAAAGTGAATTTCCATTAAGCTTTTTGTTGATAAAAGACTAGCCTAAGCACTCGTAATTAATACTTGTGAGTTAGGATGTTATTTTTGTTGGCTATAAACATAGGGTGATATTCTTGTCTACTTTGATTTAGCCAAGTAAAGTCTGAAAATGCTCGAGTAAGATAATTTCATATATTTTCCTCAACACCATTCTCTTTCAATATTTGTTACCTTTACCATCATTGATCCTTCAAGTAACTTATGAAACCAACTTTTTCATCAGGTCTTCCTACCATTATATTGGAACAAGTGATTCCATTATAAACCTCACCTTGTCAGTTAAGGGAGTTTGAAAAATTATTTGGGTCGATGGATGACTAAAATCTTGGTTGACCGTGTCCACTTCAGATCCCATATTCACTTTTTATGGATAGGTACAACTGACTCAATCTCATGATTGTTGGTTTGGTCCATGACCATAACCTATTTATATACGATCCTTGTGATCTTAAGATCCCCTTTGGACCAAGACCCCTTCTTTGTTCCAAAGACAAAAGTAAACAAATGGTTGCTACTTTGCTTATAGATATAGTTCATTAACCTATAGAAATAAGGAGAAAGAAACCCATGCTTCTCGAATTTTGTCCTCCCTGCTTCGTCCTTTTCCTTCGCTTCTATAATTCCTTCAGCGATTGAAGAGACCTGCAAGACAAAGAAAAACCTTTCTAATTCTACTATATTTCATTAGATAAAAACCAAATCTATCTATACCCAATTTAACTTAAGCATAGACACTATCATGAACATAATAGAGAAAGGAATAGGCCAAGTTAATATTGAATGGAAATCCAAAAGAAGGCACTTAAAAATCATGATGATGTCGAAGAAATATTCTCCAAGATCTCCTCGTCCAACCCTTGCATGAAAATCTTGAGATCAAAATGTTGATACTTCAATGAATTCCCTCTCTCAGGATCAAAGGTTTGAATCCTAAAATCTTCCCCCTTTCACCTTGAAATGCCTTCAATTTATAGGATTGGGAGGCTCAACCACCATGATATAATAAGGGAAGTGGTTGAGGATATGGATCCATGAGTTGGGATTTTATCCTAAGAGAGTTCCATAGGATAGGATTTGACCCAAAATAGCCTCATCTCTTCAGAGTTGTCCCTTAAGAAAATGTGAGATTCACCATATTTTCCTCGAACCAAACTGTCACTCCCCTTGAGTTAGAGAAAGAGCACCAATTTCGCTCCCTAAATAAGACCAAGGGGGTGCCACCCTATGAAGTGGCGCTCCCCTATCATGGCTAGGCGGTTGCCACCCTATGAAGTGGCGCTCCCCTATCATGGCTAGGCGGTTGCCACCCTTCATAAATGTTCAAAAAATTGTCGAATTTCCAAGTGAAAAGCATGTTTCTGGCCTTGAAATGATGGGTTTCTTACTCCAATATGGCTTAGGGATAATGGAAAATGTCTTTCATGGTGTCAACGGGTTGTGACACTTGGAAAATTTCATGCGAAACTTATTAAGGTGCATACAACACTTGACAAAGTGCATGGGACACTTAGTAAGGTGCATACGACACTTTTTGACACTTGCGACACTTAGGGTGTGACACTTAAGTGTGGCATTTTGATATGTGACAAATTCCCCCTAAAGTGTGAGGTTAGAAGAGAAATTGATGGCCTAAACACTTTACAAATTCTTCAATGCAAGGGTTTTGGAGTAGGATAACCTCGAAGAAGCTGCAAACAACCATCAAACAATATAAATATATGTTTCATTCCCAAGGCATGCATACCTATGCTCATAAAACAAGTTGACTCAAAGCATGGACGCCAACCAATACACTTCAGATCCATGAGAATACTCACTAAGGATATGGTCACCAAAGATACAATGTGGATACATACCTCCATGACATGAACTGATCGCAGCCATGAAAAATACATAGTGGAGCTACGAGAAGAAAAAACATAGCCATGGATCAATACAATATGGATATATGTGACATTATATTTATCAATAAGATTTCCAAGATGGTGATTGTACTGAAATATTTTATATGCTCAAATGATCTCCATCACATCCTGGGAAAAGGACATAAATAAGTGAGCACCCAACCAAGGGTCTTTGTCCTGATCCTAAAATGGTATGATTCTAGCCATGCAAATAGATGATTTGATGTCGAACATGGTAGACACCACTTGATTACCGATCATTGAGGTATACCATTAACAAGTGCAAGGAAAATCGCTAATGATGACAATGATTCCCAAGGTACCTTTAGTACCTTCCAACGAATGAGAATAAATGAGACGAGGTCGAACATTCATGGAATCATCCAATCATAGGTCAATGGTGTAAACCTACTATCAGAAGCGAGGAGGCCTGCCATTGAGGCATGAAGGTTCTAAGGTAATAATTTGTTTCTAAGTCTAATTCTTGGATGATGTGCTGAAGTCGACAAGAAAAGAATCATCGAAGGAGGGCCATGATGTATCCCCCATCATCGACACGAAACTGATAGAGGAAAGTGATGTAAGATGGTGGATTAAATGAGTATGGACTGACACAATAAATGGAAATTGGTAATACTGCAGATGAATGGTTTGAAATGAAACTTCCCTTAAACATTGTGAGGCATGAACAATGAAGGAAGCATTGACTCGACGAGTACCAAGAACATAATGTAACGATAATAAGAGTACTCTTCGACTAGGACAAAAAAGTATAACAACACATGGAATTGGTATGACTAATAGACAAGCAGATTACCCAACTGTAAGGGAAGACACAAATATGTGCCATGTTCAAGGGCGACAACAATAGCTGCCATAATGTATTCCAGAAGACTTGACCTACTTATTTAAATTTTTCTCCCACCATGATTGGTGAGTACCTATTTGTTTTTTAATGAGCTTGAGGAGGATAACAAATGATCGTTATAACTCATCTTTGATGAGTCCCTTGACATATGTTTAACGAACCCAAAGAAGGATGGGTTCGGTCATGTATGGGTCCTAGAGATTGGACTCACATAGGTCCTTCAATGCATAATTTTACGATCCCAAAGAAGGTAAAATCGGTGGTTATTCACACTTAGACAGTATGAAAAGAACTTAAATATGACTCCAAGGGTGAATTTTTTGTAAATTTAGTCTCCTAAGTCTGAATAAGGGTAAAATAATACAAAGGATAACTCTTTTGGTCATGCTTGACTAGAGTATTCATTTTTTCGTAATTAGTCTCACGAGGCTGAAAAAGAGATAAAATACCACTCGAAAGGCACCCTTTCAAACCTTTTAATGAGTGTGAAAGGCAACAAGCTCACTCGACAATGTTTTCATGTTTAGGGAGTATGAAAAGAGCTTAAAGGAGATTCGAAAGAGTTCATTTTCTGTATAGATTTTATGAGTCTGAAAAAGAGATAAAATATACTCGACAACCTATTCTCATGTATTAACGAGCATGAGAAAGACCAAAGACTGAGCTCAATAACCTATTCTCATGTATTTATGAGAACATGAAAGAACAACGAATAATCTCGTTTTGGAGAAGACTACTACGTTATGATGGGAATGACCCTCAAGCGAGGACCACTCCTAGCAACATGTTTCTCTAGAGGGTTATTGTAAAAAGGGAGAAGTGTGATGTGAATGGTTGGCGTGAATAATAATTGTAATGGCTATAAGAAAGCAAGATGAGAAATAACATAAAGCAGAAGCAAGCTATTAACAAGCGAGACAACAAATAACAACAAAGCAGTGGCAAGAACAACCATTATGAATTCAATCTGTTTCATTTTTTAACGATCTTGAAACAAAAAAATAACTATGCTAGGGTGGTACCTGTGGGTGGTTGGTACTCTACCCCTAGTTGAAAATCTAGCGACTCAACTCCAACATGACTTCCATAGGTTGGAGACATTCCCCCTAAGCTTCATTTCATTCACCGACTCTTCTCCGATATCTAATGTCTATACCATAATATACTCATGGTTACTAATAGGGAAATTTTCACCAGAGAGGGAGGAAGAAAGAGGATCAATTGACCCAAGTGGATGAAATGAAGGTTTGGGTACGAGTTCTAGTGAAAAACTCAACTCAAAGGGAGAGGCGGTTGTTTCATTTTTTAACGAGCTTGACACAAGAAAAGAACTATGCTCATAACCTCTGGGTTCAATTACCAGACCTCTGTTTCATTTTTTAACGATATTTCCACAAAGAAGAAAAATATGCTCGTTGTCTTATTTTTCATTGTTTAACAAGCTTGACAAAGAAACAAGAACTTTGCTCGACTCTGGTTTCATTTTTTAATGAGCTTGGAACCTAAAATAAAACTATGCTCATGAACTCTTCTTGATCATGGCTTCCAAGAGGACAATTCTCTGGAAGGAATGCATGTCAAGGGACATACCTAAATCATGGCTTCCAAGAGATCTTCATTGGATGGAAGAACAACAACCTGGAAAGAATGCATATCGAGGACTGCAATGAGGGTAAGGAGATCAGGCTCTAATAGCCCTATTAAAGAGATCACCATGTCAACTTCTAGATATAGGTCAAAAGAAGTGTCATCCACGTCTGAATGCATGGGACATATTGCCACATAATTAGCCTATGGCAGGGGCGATACCACTTGCACATAAGGACCATTTAGGGAAGGTGGGTGGCTGGAAGTCAAATGAGGATCAACAAACAAAAGTTGATCGATAGGCTGAATTTTTCCATTATGAGGGAAATATATCACTCGAAAGAGAGTGGACATGATAGATTTCATGGCGTAGACATAATCTCTTGTAAGTAGCAAAGTAAAATCCAAAGGGTTATGAACTATGATAACGCCAATATAGACGATTTTCCCTCCTAAATTAACAGGTAATTGAGGAAGGATCCCTAAAGGTTGATTGATTTGTTTGTTAAAATCTAACCAATTCTGGGTGACTGACACAAGATGAGGACAAACCAAATATTTCCAAGCAGTTGAGGATAGAATACTAATGAAATCACCTTTGTCTATGATATTATGAAGAACACTCCTACCAGAAACCTGAACAATGATTTGGAACAGTATGTAGGAAGGAAGACAAGGTCTAGTTATCCCATTCCAATCAAAAAGAATGGGCTCATTACTTGGAGGGGGTTTAACAGTAGGATGATAAATTTCCCCTTGTATAGTAGAATATGTATTAACAAGAAAAACGTGAGCGGTATCGACTTCACTCTTTAATGTGATATTGGGATTGAACGATGATGAGATCATATCGATCACTTGGTGAATGTCACTCTCTAAGGAGAGAGTGGGATTGACCGGTGATGGACTTGGGTCTACCACTTGGATTTAACTCTTCAATGGAAGAGTGGGATCGATTGACGAGGGAAACATATCGACCTCTTTAACTTCAATCTTCAAGGGAAGAGTGGGATCGACCAATTATGGAATCAGATCGATGACTTTAACAACCAATGGTGGGTCAAGAGAGAGATTACGACAAAAAATTGGAAGTTGTGGCTGGGAAATAGTTATTTCTTCCAACAATTTTGAGGCTTCATCCATACGAGGGAAAATGTGAGTTTTATGACTTCCTTCACATAACCTACAAGGAAATTTGACTCTACTTTTCTTCTCCCAAACTTCACTAGTTGACGGGTTGTCACCAACATGACCTGCATAGGTTGATGACACAAGTTGTTTGGAACTCGTGGACCACACATAAAAAACCTTGGGAATACCAGGGAAATCCTTAAGAAGGTGGTCACCCTTACAAATCCTGCAAGGGAATTTAGGTTTTTGAGTTGTCTTGGTAGGCTTTTGAACCTCACCAATATTCCCATCTTGATTGAAAGTAATCGATTGATTGCTTCCAACATGTCTAGTAGTGGTTGGAAGTTTGTCCCCTTGCTTATTTGTCTTCTTCTTATCCACCTAGTTACTAGCTTAAGATATTTCACTAGGTGAAGGAGAAGAAAGGGAAGAAGAAACAATATGCAAAGCTTTATGTGCTCTCATGGAGCGTGCTCGTGCTTCAATGAAAAAATGTCTTTAGACACCACCACTACTCTAAGATCCATTCTCCTCTATGGTTAAATTCATGTCCAAACATAGTATGATATTTGTTGGTTGTTATCCGCCCAAACAATCACTTGATCCATTATTTGATGAGTACAAAGAACCCTCGATCAGTGAAACCCTCAACTGGTGAACCTGACGTCGTTCGACCAAAAAGCACGAGAAAGTGAAGCCATTGACTTGAATTTCATTTGGTTAAGAACTCGACTTGTTCACATGCTTCCCTAGCTCTTGTGAATATGTTCGACGCAATTGGCAGATGAGAGGTATCCATCAATCAATATTATACTTGAGACTGGATAGATCAAAGTCCCCTCTTCGACTCTTCTTGCATCTCAACTGAGTCAACTTCCTCTGTGGCTTGACACGACCTGCATACCTTTTTTTAAAGTCCACTACGATTGGAATGTGCATGGCTCCACATTAATGAATATACATTACTTTTTTGAATAGAGGTCGATTTCTTATTGGAAATACATTGACTGGTACCCTATCCTTGGCATTGGTTCCTTAGGAAATAAACCAAAAAACCAACTTGGTGTAAGTCGACTGGTGAAGCCTGACCCTTTGCTGTGGTCATTTTTCCTTTCAAACCATCCTTTGCAAATTTTCTATATCGTCTCTTGCTTGCTATTGATGATGGGCATGCTTGATGAAGATGAAGTCCTGGTGCTTTAGAAATTGTAGGATATTCATGAGAAAAAGGCCATTGACTTGGAAGAATATCATAATCACCTTCGTACAAATGTCACTGATTTGCATAATCTCATTGCATAGTTTCATATTGAGAATCAATGGTTGAAGAATGAACTAGAGACAACCCATACCTAGCTGGAAGGGGAAGATTCCATTTTTCAAGCTTGCCTTTTGCAACGGTTTGATGAGAAATCTAGGAAAGTTTCTGACCTAGAACGAAAAATGGAGACTATTTTTCAGGATACAGTAGATTGTTTTGGAAATAAAACATATCTTGTTGATGATCTTAAGAAATACATGAAAAAATTTTCTCACACAAAAAATATTGTCTTGAAGAAAAAAATTTGTAGACTGGAAGAATCCAATACCCAGCTGGAAAACAAAGTTTCCCATTTACAGGCCTCCATCTATGAGCTTCATGAAGAAGCTTCTCCTCTTCAAGAAGATAACAACCAATTGTTTGAAGAATATCATGCATTGAGAGAATATTATGACACCATATTGCTACAATTGACTAAGAAGGATTAAACTATTCAATACTTGCAAGACTGAAAACATAACCTTGAAGAAGAAGTTCACCGACTGTAGAATGTTGATAAGAAGATTTTTGTTGAGATTCTAGGCTAACCTATTCCTTTTCCCACCCTTGCTACCTTTTATTGTAACCTAGTTTTTTGTGAGAAGACTGATGTTGTTGATCCACCAGGCTCACCCATTTCTTCTCCACCCCCTGATTCTCTTTGTAAGCAAGATGTTGTTGATTTATGTATTAATACCAATAATTGTGTTGTTTCTCCCAGCTTTGAAAAACATACTACATGTATAGGATCCCAATTGATCAACAATATGGGATACATCAGAGGAGGACTTGGGAAGAATGGATATGGTATTGTTGTTCCTTTTACGCCTGAGATGAAGTCACCAAGAATATTTCTTGGATATGATGTTGTTGTTGCCTCCTTTCCTACACTTGGACTTGATGCAACCATGAAAGTTTTATTTGTTGTAGGTGGATTTCAGTTTGATTTTCCTGAGGATAAATCTATTGTTAATTGTGATAAACAAATTGATGAGATGGTTGATCCTAACATGCTAGAATATGAGAATATTGCTTTTGATACAATGGTTTTTTCTACTTCTGAGAGTACATGAGAACTTGAGTCATATTCTTCTGATCAACCAACACAAAACTCTGTTTCTTATCGTCATCCTTTCCATCGAATAAATGGAAATTATGATTCCTGGTCTTTTCAAAAGAGATGTGAAAGACAAAACTATGGACTAGTACCGACTACGAGGATATATTTTGGTTGGATTGGTGAATGGTTATGGGAAAATATATCTATATGCTTGAGGAATTCATACCGTTGTGTATCCTCTGTTGTACAAACATGCAATGTTCCTCTTCATGAATGATTTCTTTGCAGTGGTAGACCAAGGATCGAACCGACATGACATTTGAATGGAGTTTGACTGGGATATTGGTCGACTAAGATTCGACCAGAGATGACAATCGACTAGAAGTTTTCGACTGCATATTCTTTGACTATGTTTCGACTATTTATTTTTCGTCGACTGGTGTTTTTGATGAAGAATCTATTGCTGATACTTTGATCCCTCAGTTGTGTTTATGGGGGGGAGTAATTGAATTGTCTGATGTGTAAAACCAACTAATGTGCTTTCTTATTGATTTGACTTGTATTTGATGAGACCGACCGAACCATGTTCAACTATGTTGTTGGGAGYTGTACTTTTGATTATTGTATCGAATACATAGACTAGTTGGATATAGAKATTGTCTAGCTTGGYAGATATTGTTGGATTGACAAAAATTGATTATATTGGTGTGTGTCTTGTCTAGTCGATTGATCGTTTGGCTTGTGTTGTCTTGTTTTCTAGTCGATTGATCGATTGGGACTGTATTTTGACAACAAATTTTGCAACTAGKTTGCAATGGATGACTACCTTTTCCTACCTTGATCAATGTTGATGGTGATCGGACTTCTTCAAGAGTGTTGTTGTACCATCTTTGATCATCTTTTGTAGTCAAATAAAATTCAGGGGGGGGAAGCTGTGTAATTTGTTTTCCGCCAAGATGAGTTTACAAGGGGGTGTTGGAACATTCCATTCCATAATAAACCTCACCTTGTCGATTAAGGGAGTTGACCAATTATTTGGGTCGATGACCGACTAAACTCTTGGTTGACCATATCCACTTCGGATCCCAAATCCACTTTTTATGGATAGGTACGACCGACTCCATCCCATGATTTTTGGTTTGGCCCATGACTGGAACTTTATATAGATGATCCTTGTGATCGATCTATCATCGTTGGGAGATTTATTTTTGTGATCACATGGAGCATGCTCATGCTTCAGTGCAATGGTGTATTTAGACACCACCATTACTCTCAGATCCATTCTCCTCTATGTTTAAATTACTATCCCAACACATTCCCCCCCCCACTCAGGTCTTATGCTTCCATATCAGTGGGACTTGGAAACACACCCAATTCCACCATCAATGATTTTTTCCACACTAGTATTTCTTCAATCAATCCTCTATGTGGTCCCTTCTTAAAGAACTCCACTATCTTGGTTAATGACCATTGACATTCTACTACAAAATCCAAACCATAGCCTTATGCATCACCTTTGTACCAAAAATCACCCACTTGGGTTAACTTATGGTCATACCACTGGATATTTAACAAGCTCTCGATGGTCCACTCAACTGTTGATTGTGGAAGTCAATGCCAATGCTTATATATTATTATTTTGAGAAATATATGC
The DNA here is from genome assembly GCA_009831015.1 of Picea engelmannii. NCBI lineage: Eukaryota > Viridiplantae > Streptophyta > Pinopsida > Pinales > Pinaceae > Picea > Picea engelmannii. The sequence goes on along the minus strand of ML785535.1, from coordinate 314,300 downwards.
AATTTTACTAATAATTATACCTAGAAAATATCATGTAGGCACTCAATAGGCACTTATTCTCCCACATATGCACTTTCTTGATAGGAAAATTCATTAATTCTTTCTTCCAAACAATCTTGAATTTTGAACGTCTTCAACCTAGACTACATCTTTGTTACTCTACATTCATTAAGGGGCCCAACAATAGAACCATGCTATTGGCTCTATATTAGACCTAATATCAGCATAAGGTTTCCAACACAAGACTGATGTAGTAAAGGATGCTAGCATATTCAACCTTTCGAAGGACGAAGGTCCCACCCAAGGTGTGTATGATATTGTTCATGTTAATATTGTATAAATAATTAAATACTTAAAGTCATGTGGCATAATCCTTTAGTTATCCTTTAATCACATTCATTTGGGCTAACATGATGTAAATCATTCACCTTGTAGATAATGCTAGACACTTCATCTAGATAAGCCATAATAACATAGATGTGAGAAGAACTTTCTTCCAATGCACTCACAGATTAAGAATTACATAACAAGTTATGCACATAACTCGTATCAAAGAATAAGTATCACAAGAAATATATATTTTTTAATCTACCCACTAACAACTAACTAGATCCTCATTACATAACAATTTTCACACACACACACACACACACACACACACACACACACACACACACACACACACACACACACACACACACATTGATGCAGAAGCTGTTGCAGAATATTTTTGAATATACGAGAGAATTTGCTAGTTGTATTGTACTTATAGAAAACATATGTGTCTTTAGAAAATTGCACAAAGGGTTGGAGAGACTAGGCATAAAGAATTTATGATATGACACCTTGGATATACTCAAACTTATGTGGTTCCTCGTACTTAGACTTCTGCGGCTTCATGTTTTATGCATATAATATTTTGTTGAACATTGCTCTACACCAATACTTAGTCAAAACATGGCCACAACATTTGAAGCAAAGCTATAATTTTCCATTTATTTTTGAAGAAGGACATGCTTGGTGTCCCAATCATTCCATCACAGTATTGGAAAGGATTTTAAAATATAATATCTATTATGCTCTATAATCCTTGACCAATCAAATGGTATTCATTCTTCAATTTAGCCTTCAAATATTAACTCCAATTTTTTTAATGTATTGTTCTAGTATGATGGTATTTAAGCCCCATTTATTTATTAAGTCCAAGTCACATGGGTATGCACTCTTGTTTCACTACATCTAATCCCAAAACTCCATGTATCATGTAATATGCATGTAGGTTCATGAGGGTGAATTTGTGGTGGTTCGTGAATAATGAACATAATTCCCGCGTGAACCTTCTTTAATAACCCAATTGTCATTTCTTGTATTACACCAACACCCCCGTTGATGAAATTTAAACTTTTCATGGAGAGAGGATAAAAAACATAGGAGGATTTAGTGGAATTCATTTTATCAAGCTCCCCATTCTTCACAATTCCAATTTTATTGTCAACCATCATTAAAAAAAGTAGTTGGAAACTTTTCCAACTCTTGCAAATATTGATGAGGAGAATTTTGCGATAGCTTCTAGGTCATCGATATGATGGGTAAGGTGAATGAGAACCATCAATTTTCCACTAAAATACATTTTCCACATCTAAAACCTATGAAATTACCCATTTTTGGAGGCTAAAATTGGCACTCGTCATGCAAGGATGTCCATCTTGCCCAGAAAAAGCTTATAGGGCTCAAAATCACACAAAAAAATGCACTATCCAACAAGTGGAGGATAAAATACCTTTCTATGATTTTCATTTGATCATCATGGAAGATATAAATGATTTTGGATTATGAGATTTCAAATGTAGGTTAGTCTTAGGGAAACTTAGATTCCCCTTAAGGATTTCTCAAATAAGAAAGCAAATTGGGAGAATTTTGCACTGCAAATTCAAGGACAAAGTGCCACTATGAAAAGTATGATTCCAATATCCCCCCACTATGATCTGTTTTGGCTTCTAAAACTAAGACAAATGATCTTCATTCTCAAACTTTAAAAACATGTCTCAATTTTTGGTTCGAGGCATTGAAACTTGATAACCAAGCATATTAACATGGCACATGTTCATAATTATTTTGTTTCCTACATATCTACACGGTGAAAAATGTACTGTGTCATATGTAGCTACTGGCCTCATTAACAATCTCCTAAAATTACTTCTTTATTAGTGGACTAGAAAAAGAGAACCATCTAGTTGAACTTTTCATAGAAAACTAGCTAAAAAATGCCAATTAAAAATGTGTGCATCCTTGGTTTATGAGATTCATAACTCTCTGTCTCCTACATATGAAGTTTGAATTATAAGCCATTATAATAAATGCATAGTACAGAGAGAAGGATTTCCAATAACTTGTTGAATGATATTGTTCGATGAGTTTTTAATGTACTTTAGTAATAATACATAAAATTGGGCACTCTAGTGGGATTTTTTTAAGCCATATTTTTTTACTCCTTGAGGTCGAAATTGAATTTTGTTAGGTACATGATCATTACTGAGCTTTAAAAAAAATCTATGAGCCGAGCCTTACCCTCAAATAGGTCATTTTTTCAATATATACAATTTGGCCTAAAGTGGGTCCCATCACGTTTTCATACTTCTATACCCCTAAATTAGATTCTATCAGCTCCATAATGATCAATGACTTTAAAAACCCTATCTAATCCATTATCTACATCTAAATTGTTCATTTGGCCAATAAGAATAATTTCACCCAATGCAGGGCCAATAGTAAAAAACCACATTTCATACTTTAAAGGGCCAAAATTCGATTCTATCAACACCTTGATGATCAATGACGCTAATAAACATGTTTTATCCACTCCCTACATTCAAATATGTCATTTGGCCAGTTTTCATAATTTGGCCTAAGGTTAAAGGTAGGCCCCATGGACAAAAACTATTTTTTGCGCAATGGGCCTTTTTAGGTGACAATAGTACTAACCATAGGCAAATCCAAGTTTCCAATACTGTCTTGTTTACTAGATATTACAACATTGAGTGATTGGTAAAAACCCCGAACATGCAAACATGCAACCTAGCAGGAAATGTGTAAACTTATGGAGTGCATACACCATGGTTGATCCTTCTCATTCCATCATAATGTAATTACACTTAACCTATGCCACTTTTAGACTAATGAAGTATACCAAGTGATCTAGTGTGCCATCCCATAGCAATGCCAGAAAATTTCCCAGTGTGATGTCAAATGCATCCACATGTACATGAAAATACTACTCCAATCTAGAATCGTGGTGGTTACTATCCTTTGTTTTAATTCCACAAACTATGCCTTGTAGGCTTCTGTCTAGACAAAGGAAAAGCCTTTCAACAAAATCTCTTCAATTGGTGTTGTCAATTCCACATACCCCTTGAGAAATATGTGATAGTAACTTGTATTTCCCAATGTAGATCGTAGTGTAGATACATTCCAAGGTGCACAAAAATTGGCAATTACTGAGATCTTTGTAGGATCAACCAACAAGCCTTATTTGTAGAAGATATGACCCAACAAAATGTTGAATGTGGTACAAAATATGCACTTCTAAATATTCAACAACAACTACATGTGTTGACACCTATCCAACCTTAACATGAAATTTTTAGCACGATCCTTTAGCAAGATGTATAATGTTTAGTCATCCAAGTAAATCTTCAAAAACTTATGAATCTATTCTTGGAACAATGCAACAACAACACTTTAGTCCATTTTTCAGTCCAAATTGAATTATGTGGTAGGCATACTATCTCCATTCTGTGACAAACATTACTTTTCACTATCATCCTCAACTATTCATAAATGATTATAGCATGAAAATCCATTTGCAAAAGAGTATGCATCATTCCCTATGACCCTCTCCAAAATTTCATGACTAAAATGAGTCGGAAAGGGGTCATGTACACAAGCCTCACTGAGTCTATTTAAATCAACACAAATGTGGATTCCACTTGTTTTATTTCCCTATATCATGATTAGATCAATCCAATTTTACTCCTCTTCCAGAAAGATCAACTCAACATCTAACATTTTACTATATCACCCATTTCACATGTTCTTTATAGTGAAAGTTCATTATGTATGGTCCTTTCTTGATCAACTAAGTGGATGGATTCAATTCAATTTTCATCTCATCAATTTCTCCAATCATGCCCTTCATTTTTGTGAAACTACATGGGAAAATATTGGCATATTCATAGAGCAAATCTACAATCTTTGTGACCATATGCTCATCCCAATAATAACTAGTTTTGGCTCTTCCTTGGTCTCAATGTTAACTTGCTTCATTCACAATAGCTCATGGTAATACATTGGATAACTTGTATTGGGCATGTATCATGGATTATGTGTTGACCTTCCATTTCCTTGGACTGCAAATGTTGAAGTTCCTCTACAAAGTCTACATCTACAAGGTTTGCTTATGAAAGGTTAATTTATATGCCCCTCCCCCCTTGGAAAAACCTATGATCAAACAATTCAGGTGGTCCATCCGTGAGAAAAAATAAATGCACTAAATCACCCCTACAAATCACGTATCCCCCCCAAATAGTTAGAAAGTATCATATAACATTTCCCGTAGTTCCAACGAATTACTCATCTACCTCTATAGTTATGCTTGTAAGTACCAGTTCTTCGAAAATGGCTCTAAGGTGTGCACACATTTATGCACCAATTGTTGAATTGGAACATCCTATGTCATGTAATTCACCTCACAAATATCAACATGTATGAGTAAGTCAGAACTATTCCTAAATGTACTCTTACATGTTTCCCACCATTTAACTAGGGTCTCTACCAAATTGAGATCCAACATTATAATCCTCTACTTGATCACAAATTATTCCTCCACATATTCCACAAATTTGGTCACATTAGTCTTGTCGTCAAACTTCAACATGTCCTTTGGTGTCACACCAATCCAATCTCATCCTTGTAGCATAAAAATCACCATGTGAACTAATCATACTCTCCATTCTACCACACATTAAATGAATCTTCAAAATATATTGCAAAGGAACACACTCTACACCAATTTAACTCTCCACCATTTATCAGATTAACACAATCCTCTAGGTTCCCAACAAAAATATTGTACAACAAATCTAAGGCACCTTCATCTAACACTTCCTTAGTTGTATCCACAAAGTGTTTATGTAGCATTAGGTCCAAAGGATAAACAACTTGATGGCACTCTTTATCGAATGAAAATTTTCATTATTTCATATTCAAAATAGTGTCATTACCAAACACCCAATATATCCCCAATAATGAAACATAGCAATTCTTATCATCCAATATTTTGTTAACTTCAAAATTTGCATAATTTTTAACACTATCTAGATCAATTTCCATATATTATAGTATGCCAATTAAACAATGTGTGACCAATTAGCTAGATATAGTCGAATCAATGAATAGACCAAACTCAACCATATCATGAACTTCCACTATTTATTTGGAAATATACTCACATCTAATCCCAAGTCGAGCAATACCTCTGACACCCCATATCCCATATTTAATGCATTCAAATGAAATTCCTTCCCTAGTCTTCATCTTTTCACACTATGTAGGGTTCAATCTACAACCTCGATGGGTAATTGAATCAACCACACAAGTACCCCCTTTAAATTTGCTACAACTTAGTCATCTTCCAAAATTTTTAGGAATGTCTTCAACCATCACTAGAATTTATGTTTTAGTGACTACATTGTTAGGCTCATGCATCTACTCAGTGGCCGGAATATAGAGAGAAATATTTCCACTTTTGTAGAACCAACATCTCATGGGAAAACAAACTTTGGCAATGCCTTCACTATAGTGCGAAAATATATATTCTTTTTAACTACATCAAAGGCTACTTCCCTTGGTAGAGCTCTACAATAGGCCATTGATCTGTGGTTCCCACATTTTTTCCTATATTGGCCCCACCCTAGGTGATGATATTTATGCCTATACATGTGCAAACCACCACATCACCAACAAGGATATTTGGATCTGAATTGACCATGTTTACACCATCCTACCTTCTATCATGCACCTCCCACTTTGTAATCAAATCTGAGTAATCCTCAATGTTATGCCCTATCTTTTGGAAGTGGCTATACTAAAGATAAATTGTGATTTCCTTTAGTGGTCACACTCACATTTTTCAATGCCACTGTAGTAGGTGTACTTTGGAAACTGATTAAACACACACTTTAACCCTACATATCAATGGTCACTATATCTTATCAAAAATCAAACAACATAAATGGTAGGACATAGGAGGGATTGACTTAGCTACAATTTCAGCATGCTTCCTTGGTAGCATGGCTTGTTGCAGGGTTCAAATACCAAAACTGCAGGTGAAAATATGTTGAACTATAAGTAACTTATGACTCCAACTCTGCCATCATGTCCTCCTACCATTCCATCCCCCACTCAGGGATTACACTTCCATCCTAGTGGAACTTGAAAACATACCCATTCCACCATCAACAATTGTTTCCACACTAGTGTTTCTTCAATCAATCCTCTATGACGTCCCTTCTTAAATAAATATAGTGTCTTGGTTAATTACTATTGACACACTACTATGAAATCCAAAGCATATATTTCTACAACACCTTTGTACCAAAAATCACTCACTTGGGTCAACTTATGGTCATACCATTGGATCTTTAGCAACTTCTCAATGGTCCATGGAAACTATTGATTGTGGACATTAATGTTGATTCTTCTCTCTAATTATTTAAATCCATCCATGCAATTTTCCTAATAATTATACCTATAAAATCTCATGGAGGCACTCAAATAGGTACTTATATTTAAATCTCACAACACCTTCTCCCATGTAGACACTTTCTTGACAAGCAAATTCATGAATTTTTTCTTCCAACCAATCTTGAACTTTGACCTCTTAAACCTCCACTACATCTATGTTAATCAAAATTTGTTAAGGGGACCAACAATATAACCATGCTATTTTCTATATGATAGACCCAATGTTTACAAAAGGCATCCAACACAAGCGCGATGTAGAATATGATGTCGACATATTCAACCTTTCAAATGAAGAAGGTTGCATCCAAGGTGTGTATGATATTTTTCATGTTAATAATGTACATAGTATTAAATATATAAATTTTAATGGCATAATCCATTAGTTATCATTTAATCACATTCATTCAGGCTAACTTAATATAAAGCATTCACCTTGCAAATAATGATACCCACTTCATCCAAATAAGCCACAAGAACATAGATGTGAGTAGAATGATCATCCATTGTATTCACATATTAAAAATTACATAACAAGTCATGTGCAGAGATTATACCAAAGCATAAGTTTCACAAGAAATATCAACAACTATCAACTAAAAAACTAACAACTAACTATCCCCTCATTACATAACAATGCTCATATATACGATGCATAGGTGGTTACATAATGTTCTCAAATATACTAGAGAATATGCTAGTTGTACCACACTTATAAAAAGCATATGTGTATTCATAAAAGTGCATAGAGGGTTGGAGAGACTGAGCATAGAGGACTTATGACATGACTCCTTGGACTCTTTGTACTCAAACTTACGTGGTTCCTCATACTCAGGCTTTTCCAGCTTCATGTATTATGTGGAACAACTTTTGTTGACACTTCTCTATGCTAGCACTTAGTCAAAACTTGGCCACAACACTTGAAGCAAAGCTATAATTGTCCAATTTGTTTTGTAGAAGGACATGCTTGGTGTCTTGATTATTCTATCACAATATTGGAAAGGATTTTAAAATATAATATCTATTCTATTATGTAATCTTTGACCAATCAAATGACATTCATTCTTCAATTTGGCCTTCAAATATTAAGTCCTTCCTTCAAATTTTTATGTATTCTTCTAGTATTAGTTGCAAACTTTAATCTTATTGACCTTTGTTGAGAACAATAAAGAAGCGTTGAAAAATATATTAAGATTTATATGTTTTAGGGGACTAATCCCAAAGTAAAATATGGGAAAACATGGAAGGATACAAGGGAACGATATTTTATAGTCTTGCAATAATCCTAGCATATAAAAACATCGGCGCATCAAACTCTTTTATTCACACACACACACAATATTTTATAGTGTGTGTGGGAACGATATTTTATAGTCTTGCAATAATCCTAGAATATAAAAACATCGGCACATCAAACTCTTTTATTCACACACACACAAGGGACATGACCAAAACATATGTACTATATCAAAATCATATATGTCATGGAACAATATGAACAACCAATGTGGTACATGAGGGAAGGATAGGAGGTTAGGATATTTTAGTGTCTTAGAAACAATTCAAGGATGCCACGAAATAGACATATATGTCTCTTTGATTAACACACTCACACACACAAGAAATACAAAGGATGGAGTGGTACATTGATAATAAAATAACAATAACCCAAAAAACATTAACTTTTAATCATTATGTTAGTAGGACGACCACTACCTCACTATGGACCTACCCTTAAAATTTCATTCACATCAGAGCTTTTATTCTCATGTTATGGATAAAACAAGTTTTTGGCTCCAAACTTAAAAAAAAAAAATTATACCATCTTGTTGATTGGAAACTGGCTTACATGGAAAGGCACATGGATGATGATGTGGAAGTGATGTCCACTTGTAATCCCCTGATACACCCATATCACCACCCCCCTCGGTAAGATAAATAATTCTTCTATTGGTGAACTAAATAATTCTTCCATTGACAATCTACGAAATTCTCCCTTCATCGGCGAACTACAAATTTGTCCACCAATGAACCCCATATTTTGTCTCATTGACAGACAATAAATTTTATTCCATCGATGAACAACAAATTTTTTCCATCAGTGAGCTTCACAATTTTTCCTATTGGTGAACTTCAAAATTTGCCTCATCGACGAACTTCAAAATTTGGCTTTCAGTGAACCGAAAAATTTGTCTTTCGGTGAATAAAAAAATATGTCTTTTAGTGAACCAAAAAATCTATCTTTGGTGATCTATATTGGATCATTATATTATTTTTCATCTATCTCAATACTTTCAGAGTGGGAAAAATTGGAGGAATTATCTTGTAGGGTCATTTTAACATGTCCTAGTTTAGAAAATTAGGGTTTGAAACCTTTTGGAGCTATTTTGAGGAATCAAATGGCATTTTTTTGGGTCAAAATTCTCATATTTAGCTGAGACCCATTCATTTTTATCTACACTCAGATACCTTTCCAATGGAGCAAAAATAACATCACTTAGAGATCAATTTCAAATGTTATGCCTCTTGCAAGTTGACCTACTATGTTGATCACCATGGTATAGGAGGATGCTACGTCAACCCTCGTTATTCATGCATATGGGGATAGCCACGTGTGTAATTTCAAGAAGATTCTATAAAATCCAAAACCTTATCACAATTGAGGGTTGAGGAAGTCAAAACCCTACCCCTAGATGGTTATCATGCTATGTTAAATATTGGGCTACTAGGAGGAGAAGGGGTTCCATTCTTTTGCATTGTATCTTGTTCCATAGCTGAGAAAAACATACGAGAGTGGTATTTTGTGAGCATAATAGAGGAGGAGGAGGATTCTGTAGCATCTATTCATGCCACAATGCGGAAAGGTAACTCCATAATGAGTTCCCATTCCTTTGTATGTGCATTTTATAACCAAAGCAAAGAGAGAAGAGCATAGGCCTCACCTTCTAGCTGGGTTTTCTCTCGTATTGGGTTTCCCAGGTCAAATATTGTGTTAATTTGTGTGGATGGTGTGTATTTGTGCCTATTATTTCATTTTAATATTTCAATTATTTCTTAAATTCAAGCCATAAGCTAGAGACAATAACTCTAGGATGTAAGAAAATAAACTGCACAAATCTCAGATTTAAAAATATTATAATATTTTTTGTGACGAATTGTTCCAGTGGAATATTCATGGAAGTTTACATATAATATTGGTATTGGAGAATGTTTTTGGGAGTATTTGTGGGAAGTTTCAGGGATCCATGGATTGGTTTAAGAATAATGTCACAAATCCCTAGCCATGACCAACGAGTTTGTTCATAACAACCCTTGAGATCTAGTAGAGGAGAGATTTGCAAGGATGGAAGAGAAATTCGTTGACATATCTTGCAATATGTCCCTCCTCATGGTGACTCTAGTGAGAAATATTGAACCATTCGGGGAGGCTAGAGGCTCTAAATGTAAGATTGGATCAGAAGTGGAATAAGGAGATAATGGAGATCCAGAAAAGGAGTCAAGGAAGGAGCATGAGAAAGAGCAACTCAGTTCGAATGTAGTTATCCCTTCACAATCCCTATTCAAGATGGAAGTGAAAGTGGACATAAATCCATACCAAGGTGATATCGATGCATTAAAAATGAATCATTGGTTGCAACAACTATAAGTTTATTTAAACATTCACCATATAGATGAGGAGCAAGAAATATCATTTGCTAGACTGTAGTTAGAGGGCCATGGTTTAACCTGGTGGGAAAGTCACACATAAAAACTTAGGTTGGAGAGTGATCCACCAATAACCAAGTGGGAGGATTTCAAAACCCTCATTAATTCCCAGTTCTATCCTATTGGGTATGTAGAGGACCAGTGAATCCATTAACATTACTTCAAGAAAAAGTAGAGGTAGAGTTTGTAGGAGTACACCACCGAGTTCAAAAAGATGGGTATCATGATGGGTATTTATCCCAAGAACTCATATGTACTTCTAAATTATTTGGGGGGTCTACATAGTCATCTATGAAATAAAGTGATGATTTTCAATCCAATGAAAGTGGATGAACCATGTGTATAGGAACCATACTGGAAAACATAGGCCACAAGAAAGGGTAGTCAAGTAGTTCCGAGCAGAAAGAGAACCAAGAAGATTCCAAGGAGAGGAAGAAGAAGTGTAAGGGGGGGGGGAGGATAAAAATATGACAACCACTGCACATCAGTGAAAAGATCCCAACAACCATTATAACCATTGCAATATTGATGGTCAATTTGAGGAAAAGTGTTGGAAACTACATCTAAAGATTAACCTGAAGAACTGCAAGAAGGATGTAAAGAAAAAGAATCTTCTAGCCATGGAGTTGAGAAATCAGGTTGAAAATAGACACGATGTGGATGCGGATATTTTATGCACATTAGTGCAGAAGGAAGTGAATCCAAGTATCCTTCATCACCAGGAAGAGAAGGAGATGAATAAACTCTTCGACATCAATATCCAAGTAAAGAAGGCCAAGATGGACACTTTGTTTGACTCCAGTTCACAAGCTAATCTCATAGCAGTGGATCTGGTCAACAATCTTGGATTGGAGGTTCACATTCATCCTAGCCCCTATCCATTGGGTTGCGTAGACAAGGATGCAAATATCAAGGTAACAAAATAGTGTAAGATTAAATTTGTTGTAAGTGCAAACTTTATTGATGAAGTGGTGTTGGATGTAGCACCCCTGGACATATGTGGTGCAGTGTTTGGGAGACCCTACATGTATATGAGGGAAGAAATATTCATGTAGAGAGCCAAACATTACTACCTGATCAAGGATGGGAAGTCGAACATAATCAACACACACAAAGGTAAATCTAATATCTCACTGGTAAGTGATAACCAAGCCAAGAAGTTAATTAGTTCCAGTAAGAAATATGTTTTAATTTTCTTAAGAGAAAATTAGTATGATGATGAGTCAACAAGAGTAAAGGAATCCTTAGAGGGGTGTACTAAAGAGTAGAAACATCAATTGGAGGATTTTATACATGCATACAAAATCTTTTTCCAGGAGACTAAAGGGATACCACCCACTTATTACTGGACTCTTGATTTATGAACATCAAGATGTATAGATAGTCCGTTCTAAAAGAAAATGAAGTGAAGAAGAAGTTGAAACATTCCTTGGAGAAGAGACTGATTCGATTGAGCACCTCACCTTATGGGTTGCCTATAATTATAGTAACCAAGAAGGATGGGACTTCGAAGATGTGTAAATATTACAAAGATTTAAAAAATATTACACACAACAATCAATACCCTCCCTAGGATCGATGATTTGTTAGACCAGTTGCAACACACCAAGTACCTCACCAAGTTGGATCTGAAAACATAATACCACCAGACACATGTCAAATAAGAATACACCTAGAATATCGCCTTGAAGACAAGAAAAGGTTTGTATGAATGGTTGGTCATGTCATTTGGCTTGTGTAATGCACCAACTACATTTATGAGATTGATGAATGATGTATTACACACATATTTAGATTCATCTGTTATAACATATTTTGATGATATATTGGTTGATATCTCTACTCAGGAAGAGCACATCTCACATCTTATGAAGGTGTTAGAGACCTTGAAAAAGTACCACATGTTGGATAACCTCAATAAATATGACTTTTCTCAACAATTATTTGTGTATTTTGGGTATCTGATCGGTGGAGGGGAACTCAAGATAGATCTCACAAAGATGGAGGCCATCATGAAATGACCAGTTTCGACAAATATCACTGAATTTAGGAGATTTTTTGGGGAAACACAGTACTTGTGGAAGTTCATAGATTCATTTTCAGCAGTAGTTTCACCACTCCACAACATAACAATGAGCTATAGGATTTTCTAGTGGGGGAAGAATCAACATAAGGATTTCAATGAGCTGAAAAGAAAGATCGGCCAAGCACCAGTTCTCACATTACCAAACTTGAAAAATCCTTTCGAAGTAGAGACATATGCAAGTGGGTATGCCACATGAGCATTTTTTATGCAAGGAGGAAGGCATGTACACTATTATTATGAATTATTTAATGGGGAAGTTCTCAACTACCCTACCTATGACAAGGAACTCTATGCCCTGGTTCAAGATTTCTAGAATTGGAGGCACTATCTAATGGGAAAGGAGACTAACATCCACACAGATCACTAGCCGCTACAATATTTGTAGGCCTGGAGTAAGTTACAACAAACTAGACACTACAAGTGGATGGTGTTTTTACAATAGTTTTATCTAGTCATCAAGTATAAGAAGACAAACAAAAATAGGTTGGAATACATGCTTTCAAGGCCACCCACATCCAATATTATAACTTTGGGAACTGTTGGGGTCCTATAATCATAAGTAACCTGACTCTTCAGTTGCTTATTTGGTGTTGCTCTTGTGATGACGACATCTGGCTCGGTTGATTCCATTTCCCCCCTCTATCCATTTGTGTCAGATCCTTAATCACCCTGCTACATCCTTCATTCACCTCTGCGCCACTCACTCCCTTATCCATTTGTCCCATTGGTTACATCTTGCCCGCCACTCATCCATGAATAAACAAGCTTAGGAAAAAAGAAACAATAGATTAATAATGTTAGTAATAAAATTTAGTGTAGTTAGATTAATTAAAATATGTTAGACTAGTTAATAATTAATTAATAATTAAGTTAGTATTTTATTAATCAAAATATTAATTAAACATTAAATAAAAAACAATTAAAAATAAAACAATATAAAACATATTAAAAACATATAATAAATATAAAAAAACAAAATTCGAATATAACATAAACCGATAAAAAACAATTAAAACAAAAAAGTAAAAAACAAAAAGAATTAACAAAAACAAAAACTAAAAACAAAACAAATAAATAAAAAAAGAAAACTATCCTAAGTCTCACGCTTAAGTTCCCTCGTACAACCCGGACCCCCCCTCCCTCACGTCCCATCAACACCTAGGGGGTCCGAGCAAGTGGTATTGGGAGGGAAATTTGTCACCTCCTGGTGAAATCGGACCCCCCCCCTCCCAATACCCCTTAACACCTCAGGGGGATCCAGGCAAACCATCTTCCCTTGCAAAACCGCCCTCCCCCAAATTCACAAAACGACCTTTTTCAACAGTTTTACCAGTCTACTTCCGAAGGTGATTCCGGACAAACGAAGACGAATTTTCAAAAACCGAGAGAGTTTTTTGTTCAAAACGGGATGAAGAACAAAAATATCTCCCATAATTTACACAAGTTCCAATATCAGGGATAATCGAAGCCATCTTTGGGCCCCATTTTTCAGGCTTTCATTTTCTCCTGTTTCAGTCATGATTTTGCGAGAGCTGTTTCGGTGAGATGGAGATGAATTTGGAAAAACCAAAAGAGTTTTTTGTCCATCACATGCTCATATACAACAAAATATTTCAATTTTTACACAGGTGTCACTGTTGAGGAGAAACAAATGTCTGAGTTGACCCCTTTGTTTTAGCAGTTCAACCCGTCTTTCATGGCGGACAGTTCAGGATTTTCAGGGATTTATTTCTATTTTTGGCCGAGGTGGTTGAATTCAACCTCTTAATATTTAGGGGTGATCTCTCCTATTTATTCATGTAATTTTAATGTAAAAGGGTTCATCAGTTTAGACTGGTAGGGAAGGATGGGATGGTAATATCACCATCTATTGTAAAGATGATTAGCAGACTGTAGGTGATTTTTGGATGAATACAAAGACGTTATTGTCTCTAGATTCTTATGTCATGATCATGTGGTGAAGTGATTTCTTCATGTAACTTATTACTCTCTTGTTTTACATGTTGTTTCTTTATGTATTGTTTATGAGAAGATGATGTGCAGGATTTATTCTTAACACCTTGTACTGGCTCAGAACAATATTTATATTTTCTTCCAAGTTTGAATGTAGAATTTGGATAAGATTTTCTTTGCATTTGAAATGACCCTTGATCTTTTCCTCTTTCCATATCACAAATGATAAGGATCCACTGATGTGACTGCCTTACCTGGTTACATATGTCTTTGTTATTCATTCATTTAATTATCTATGGCCTTTTGACTCCATTTTTCCCAATGGCCTTTTTCTCCTGCTCCACCAAACCAATTCAAAAATACAAACTCTGAACCTATTAACTAGCCTAATATCTATTAAAACAAAGCTAAATCAAATAGAGAGATCCCTCTCTGAGTTTAGGAGGGCTATATCCTAAGCTCTAAAGCGGTTTTGATGTTACCTTTGTGACTTCCCCCACAACCTTGGACAAATTACAAAGTGCTAACATAATGGTGACCATACTAGGGAACTTTCTCCAGTAGTGCATTTCAAGTTCCAGATCTGATCATTGATGGTGGACAGTGACCAGACACAAGAAGGATGAAATATTTCACTTGACGACTCCAATCAACTCCAGATCAGTTCCAATTCGAAGACTCCACTAGAGGAAGAACCAAAAATATGACCAAGCAATCTAGAAGGATCAAGTATTCAAGCTCAAATTGTATTCAAGACATTTTTGGTTTTATCTGTAAATATGTCCTATCTTTTTCTAATCCGGATCAAGAGTATATTGCTGAATTTTACACTGATCATCTGCAAATTGATGAACCTCAAGAGACTAAGCCCCAAATTTTAGATCATGTACATACTCATACACCTGTGCACATCCCAGATGTACCTGTAGAAAGCCTAGTAAGACATGAGCCTCATGCTTTATCTCCTACTTTTTCCAAGTTGTGAAACGATTATAATCCTCTTACTTTACTTCCTATACCTACAAAAATCCCATACATATATAAGCCCCTATATTTTCCTCCTATTCTCCACGACCTCCCTGCCAATTATAACAATAATCTGCCCAGGTTTGATGGAGAAAATGTGAAGATCACTGCTGAAAATCACATCCAAAGTCTTGAGGATTTTCTTGTTCTATTTGAGGCGGAAGAATATGATGTATGTATCAGGATGTTTTCCCTATCATTTCAAGGTAAAGCCAAGACTTGGTTTAAGAATCTTTCAGCTACAAGCATTAGTAATTTTCGTCAATTTGTGCAAATTTTCCTAGATAGATGGGTAATCATGAGAAATGTCTTTCTCATCCTAGAAGAGTATGACCATTTGAAAAGACAACCAGGGGAGACAATACATCAGTTTTCAACAAGATTCAATAAGGTGTACCATTCAATACCTGTTGATATAAGGCTACCCCCAGGATCAACTCACTTGCATTTCCCAGATGCCTTCGATCCTGAGATGGCATTCAAATTAAGAGAAAGGAACACTGCAACACTTGAATAAATGCAAAATATTGCAGTTGATGTGGAAGATATCTTGTTGAACATAAAGGCAAAGCTAAAGGCATAAGAGAAAGATATAATAGAAAAGGAATGGATGACATCTTCAAAAGTGAAACTAGATGTTCTGGAAAACACTGTAAGAGAGATGATGTAGAAGATTAGTAGGAAAGAGGAACTTGTTGTTCAAAGACCTTATGTTCCATTAGTGCCATAATGAACAAGGATCAATGTCCCCAAACACTTTGTAGCCCAACCTCAGTGTTCTGAACCACCAAAGGATTATTTCATGTATTCAATTCACAGCGTAGTCAAAGATGAAGTTCCAACTCAGCCTGTTGAAGAGCCATCAGTTGATATGATGTGCATGTTTGATGGAATTTCATTCATGGATGATTTACCCAAGCACGATCAGTATGACGAGGATGATATCAAGATGGATTTTCCAGAGAAATTAGCAACATACTGTTGGGATTTGCAATCCCAGCAAGACAGTCTATCTGTGCATAGCAATTATGATAGCAATGATTAAAGTGCATAAAATATCAGAGTAAGTGGAAACACTCTACCCTTATGTTTCTCATCTTTTCAATTTCTGAAAAGAAACTCTAGGCAAGTTGTAAATAGTGAAGACAATTTTTTTTATGATGAGTCAATAAAGGATGTCATTGATGACATGGGACCTGTTTTAGACCCAAAATCACAATCACTAATTTCCCTTGACTTTCAAATTCCAGATGGAAGTTCAGAGCTCGAAACAAGATTTGAATCAGTGGAATGTAATTCTGTACTATTAGATTATAATTCATTTCAAATTTTGAAGGAGACACTTGAACAAATGTTGAAGGATAAACACATAGAAAGTCAAGAAATTTCATTTGAATCAATGCAACAATCTTGTCAGTCTTTTCAGGATCCAACAGCTAATCGGTTGGATGACCTGTGTTGTCAAAATTATTTTTCATTCGCCAGTCATGAGTGGAAAATCATCTATGATATAGACATGGTTAGACAATCATTTCTATGTTTTCATTAAACAACAATTTTTTTTCTCAAAATTCATTAGAAAAACCACAGATAAATCAACATGTACAAAATGGTACAAATGGTATATGTGAATTATCAGATCATGGAGTTGAAATGGATAAATTTGAATATTAGGAGATAGGTCATGTTTATCATGATCCTATAGCTGTCTATATGGAGGAGCTATTCTTTTCAGAATACCCATTGATTCCCAAAGTTTATGAAATTGTCCACAATCCTAGAACTTTGTGTTGTGAAGATCAGGATGGAAAGAAGTTCATGATGCCTATTCAAGTTTTATTTCTGATATGGATTGAAAACATTGAAAGCGAAGAGTTATTAGAGTAGTTGCTTGACTGGCTGCACTGACATTATTGTATCATTTAGAACAACAAAATTATCAACAGTTTAGGGTAGGTAGCAGTTTTGAATAAGCTCATTCATTTGAGCATCTTTTTCATTATTGTATGGTTTCCATTAGATTTTGCAATTGGTAGTATCTAGTTCAATGTTCAATAAAAAATGAGTCAGTTCGAAGATTATAACTGCAGTGACTCCATGGCCCAATGAATACAACATCAGTCTGCATGTTCAAAGTTTAGTGGTTCTTGACACCTCCTGAAAGAGCTACCATCCCCATGTGGAGCCTATATTGGGCTCCTATAATCATATGTAACTTGGATCTTCAATTGCTTATTTGGTGTTGCTCTTGTGATGACGGCATCTGTCTCGGTTGATTCCATTTTTCCCCTCTATCCATTTGTGCTCGATCCTTCATCATCTTGTTGCATCCTTCATCCACCTCTGCTCCACTCACTCCCTTATCCATTTGTTCCATTGGCTACATCTCGCCCGCCACTCATCCATGAATAAACAAGCTTAGGAAAAAATAAACAATAGATTAATGATGTTAGTAATAAAAATTAGTGTAGTTAGATTAAATAATATATGTTAGACTAGTTAATAATTAATTAATTAATTAATAATCAAGTTAGTTGTTTAAGTTAGTAATTAGGTTAGTATTTTATTAATCAAAATATTAATTAAAGATTAAATAAAAAACAATTAAAAATAAAACAATATAAATATATATAAAACATATTAAAAACATATAATAAATATAGAAAACAAAATACAAATATAACATAAACAAATAACAAACAATTAAAACAAAAAATTAAAAAACTAAATGAATTAAAAAAAACAAAAGTTAAAAAAAAAAAAACTATCCTAAGTCTCGCGCTTACATTCCCCTGTACAGCCCGACCCCCCCCACCACCTCCCTCACGTCCCATCAACACCTAGGGGGTCCGAGCAATTGGTATTGTGAGGAACACTTGTCACCTCCTGATGAACTCGGACCCCCCCTCCCAATACTTCTTACCACCTCAGGGGGGGTCTGAGCAAACCATCTTCCCCTCCAAAACCACCCTCCCCCAAATTCACAAAACCACCTTTTTCTCCAGTTTGACCAGTCCGTTTCCGAAGGTGATTCCGAGCAAACAAAGATGAATTTTCAAAAACCGAGAGAGGTATTTGTTCAGCACGGGCTGAAGAACCAAAACCTCTCCTATAATTTACACAGGTGCCATGATCAGGGAGAATCAAATCCATATTTGAGCCCCATGTTTCAGGCTTCCGTTTTCTGTTGTTTCAGTCATGATTTTGCGGTAGATGTTTCGGCGAGCTGGAGATGAATTTGGAAAAACCGAAAGAAATTTTTGTCAAGAACATGCTCATTTAAAATAACCTCTTTCATGTTTTACACAGGTTTCACTGTTGAGGAGAAACATATGTCTGAGTTGACCCCTTTGTTTTAGCAATTCAACCCGTCTTTCATGGCATACAGTTCAGGATTTTCAAGGATTTATTTCTATTTTTGGCCGACGTGGTTGAATTCGACCTCCTAAACTTAAGGGGTGATCTCTCCTATTTATTCATGTAATTTTA
>ML785535.1:268757-283418 GCA_009831015.1 Picea engelmannii | reverse complement strand
TTTGCAACATTAATGGGGCCTTTATTTCCCCCAAGGTAATCCAATAAAGTCATGTAATTCACATTACATCCTCCATACAATATTTCCATGAAACATAGTTAGTATTGGTAAGAAAAAGATCATTCAGACTAATCCTATTAAAATATGCAAGTAATATGGCTTCAAATGCAAAAACTAACAATATCTATGAAAACTCTCAAAAAAATAGGCAGTTTCAAAAAACAACAATGAAAACAAACTTCAGATATCAAAGTTATGCCATTTTTAAGAAAGGCATAAAAGGTACCCAAGATGCCACATGGCAAGTATAAGTTGACCCACGTGGTGATGGATGCACAATGAAGTTTTTAAGTAAAAAAAAATCATTTCCTTCTCTAACTTTTCCTATAAGCTCAATTTTAGAAGTTACTTATGAAGTTACCAACTTTTATAAAATAAGTGAAAATATATTTTACAATGAAGTTACTTTATAAATTAAAATTGCATTCAAAAGTAACTTTAAAAAATAAAATATTAAAGTTACTTAATAATAATTCACTTTTATAATTTAAATGAAATGCACTTTACAATAAATGTATGTGATAACTCAAAGTTGCGTGAACTTTTTTTCAAAAAGTAAATTATTGAAAATAAGGACTTGAACTCAAGATCTATTATTTAATAAAGTTAATTTCAACCAAATGAACTAATGCAAACTATATATCAAATGTTATGAAGGAGGGGACTTTTATTTTATATTATTTTATATTTTTCTTTTTTTTACTCTTTGCCTCAAAGTGCATGCTTTCCACAAAAACCTTTGTTTTTCCCCCACAAAAAACTTCAACACAACTGCACATAAAAACAAGTGAAATTTCAAAGAAAAAAATTGAAACTTTACAACCACTAGGTTAGATCTTAGTTAGCCTACCTAGAAAATGAAAGTTCTATCTATGTTTATGATTTGTTGATATTGCATAAAGAATGCAACAAAGAGTATACATAGAAAAAAAAAACATTTTTCACCCTATTTATAATTTTTTGAGATTGCACAAAATGCATCTTAAAGAGAATATGCAGACCAGAGAGGGTAGCAACCTAAGAATAACATAAAAAAACCAAAATATTAACACAATAAAAATAAAATAAAAGGTGTAATGGAACTTTATACCTCTGGATCTGACAAAAAAATGCCATAACTTGGTAAAATGGAAAACTTTTCTAGTGAAATTAAAAGTGTTTCCAACTGAAAGTAGCACTTTGGATGCAATGGAATAGTCTGCTCAACTAAAAAATGCACACAAATAGAAGAACCCAGATTTTGATGCACACAATGACACATGTTCAAGATATTGATCAATAGCAAGAGTGGGTATTCATATAGGTTTTGATACCATGTTAAAAAAACAAGGTGTTTCGACATAGTTCAAATACCTTAAGATATTGGTAGTGATCATACTCTTATGATTGAAGACCCAATATCCCACAATGTTTAAAGATCCAATATCCTCTATTGGTGTGCCATGCAAACGCTGACTATCACAATGTATGGTGACACTTACAAGGTAGACATAGGCTGGTCCTTTTCCCAAATTGAAAAAAAATGCATGCATCCTTTTTTATGTTTTAAATTTTTGCATTAACATATGGTGACTATCACTTCAAGCATTTCAATGATGACCACTCACTATCACCTTAGGTGATACTTACTTTGATGGTCTCACAAATCTTGTCACCTTAGGTGAGAACTCTTTACCTCTACCCATACCCTCCTCCCTTAACCCAAAATTCAATACCTCCTAACCATGACCCCAAACCCCATAGTCCATATCCTTAATTACATACCAAATACCCCTAGCCCTAACCCATATATATAAATACATACCCCTTATCACTAACTTCATACCCCCTAAACGATAACCCTTAACCCCCACCCAACTAAATCCTATACCCACTTACCATCTGATATGCAACACACATTGAAATGACCAACATAAGGACCTTGTGGAAAAATACTCCCTATTAGGGAATATTGTTTTCCCTACAATCCCACTAAACATGGCCAATGAATTACACAGACAAATGTTATGGAATAATATGGTGGGATGAAAACCCTTATCTTATGGATTTCAATTACTCCTATCTTGTGGCCTATTCTCTTAGGATCCCCTCCTATGGGATCTTAAATGGTTAAGGGGTATAGGATTTGGGGACCTAATATAAATTTGAGCCCCTAACCTTTGACCATACCCCATAACTATAAACCCCTAACTATGAACCCCTAACCTCTTCTCATACTTCTTGTTAGGATATTTAGACACTTAGGATTTAGTTAAGATCAACTTGACCTAATGTTTCTTTAGGTAAAATTGTGTTTTTTTAGTGTGTTTCTTTATCATTCATTAGTATGCATTTGTAGTTTTTTTTTGTTAGTTATACTATCCCTAACCCTCAGGAATAGCTTGTGAATAAGATGTCATGACCTAGGGGCATCTAAGCCATCAAAATAACCTGGGGATCGTACCCGGCCTGGACTGCACCAGCCCTTAACATGGTTGTATATGAGGTGTCCCCAGGGGTTTCGAACCGACGAATTTCACTTACAGAGTGTCTTAACAACGCACTCCCTCGCCGACTGCTCTAGACCTCGAGGACAATATGATTTTGTAGTTACGTAATCTGATGGTCATGATATGTTCTAGACACAAAGTGATCCAACAGTTCATATTCTCCTCAATACAAACAACTATATTGATTCATGGATTAATACATGATTGGTCCATGATCCCTATTGAAAGAGCATGGAGGGTCATTTGTTGAAGATTGATTGTGAGAAATTATTATGTATAATATTTTTATTTTGCATTAATATATTACCTCAAGAGGTCATGTTGGCTAGGGCCATGGACTGTTTCCCTCTTTGAAGGTTTTAGTCACGTAAAAAAATTGATGTACTAATCTTTGATCTGGTTGTGTGAGATATTGTAGACCCTTTAGACGTGATTATTGAAAAAAAATCATTCTCTGCAAAGTTTTGTGATTATTTTTCGTGAGCTCAGTTGTGACATTTCAGACCAGTATTGCATATTGCATATTGGATCTTACTTAGAGTTCGAACACCAATTATTGGAGTTTGGAGTTGGCGCATAGGTGTGATAAAATAAATTATGCAAAAATAGTGCATAATTTTATTATAAGGGCAATAATTTAACTTTATTATGTATTCTTCACATCTATAATAAAAAATAATAATAATAATGAGATAAACCATTTTAAGATGAATCCCTCTCAGTACTTGATAGGCAATATGCTTTTTTTTTTTAAAACAAATACAACAAGTTCTACTAAAATTTGTAAAAGTCTTGGAAATACATGCTCTTTGGTGATTTAGTAACTAAATTATCACCATATGATAGAGGAATTCTCGTTTTTAATGCTCATCACTACTCATGTGTTTGCTCTCTCTTTTAAAGCACATCTTTAAAATTTATTCAATACCTTTGCAATTTTCAAGGATCGCATGGAAAACTTGATACACAATACATATTCTCAACTAAAAAAACAAATTGAAAAGGTGTGTGATATAAAAGCTCACCATATGATAGAGGAGTTCTTGGTGTTTGTGCTCATCACTACTCATGTGTTTGCTCTCTCTTTTAAAACACATCTTTAAAATTTATTCAATACCTTTGTAATTTTCATGGATCGCATGACAAACTTGATACATAATACATATTCTCAACTAAACAACAAATTGTAAAGGTGTATGATCTAAAACCTTGAACCATTCCATGGAAGTCCTTTATCCATTTGGAAACTTTATCTTTAATAAAGAGACATGTAGTTTATGATTAGAGAAATAATAAATATTTCCTAAGGAATAACTTAGATCTTACTAATATAAAGAGGATGGAAATATTTCATATTCATAAACAATGGAATGAATAATGTATTGAGGCCATTAACGAAAATTCAATAATTCATGTAATTAACATGAATTAAGAAACAATGATTAACACAAAACATTGTAGAATAGATCCATTTATTGATATTAGGGTAGATAAAATAGAAACTTGTGTAAAACAAATTTTAATGTCTACAATTTGTATCCAAGAAAAAAAAGACACAATTAGAGAAAAGGGGGCATTGTAATACACTAAAAGGCCAATGAGGTAATGTGGGTCTATAAATATGTCAATGGGAGGTGATATTTAGTTAACCTCTTCTAGGATGATTCTAACTTGACAAAATACATGAAGGATGTTGGTGAAGTAAAGTTCACAAAGTTGATTATAGATTACCTTTAGGATAATTGGTTCTTCTATTACCTTTAATGTATTTTTTGATGTATGGTATTTTTTAGTATACAACACACCCTAAAATTTTAAATTTTGGGTACCACTTTACTATTATGATTGGATTGACTGTTGAAGTTTTGGTTTTCTTTTAATGCTGAGTTTTTTTATGCATCTACCTTTCTTGCATTCATGTAAGTTTAAGAAATAGTTAGGAGCAACAATCAAAATAAACACATCCTATATCCCAAGCCTAGTGCGACTCTTTTCGGTGGGTCAAAAGAAAAACAAATCGCCTGAAGCAGTTTCGTTGAACATTGTTAAAAGGGTAGGTTCATAGAGGTCGAGGGGATCATCGAGAAAAAGCATGCCGAAAGTAACTTTTTCTATCCATTGAAATAGATTTCCATAGGTGCCAAAAAATACTTATAGCAATCTTCTTGTTGTGCCAGGCACTACAACCCTCCATTTTCTTGTAATCTATGTGAAAAATCCTCTCAAGAAAATGGGGGCCCCTTGTTTTTTTTCGACTTTGATAAGCTCCCATATTGGTTTCTTCATCTTTCTCTAAAACTTGTTCCTCTAGCCTCACCTTTCCTAAGTCCACATCCCTCAAATCGGAAGCACTTGAAAGTTTTCAAGATTGTCTTTTTAGATTTTTGGCAAAGTTAATTGAAACTCCTTCGATGTACTTCAAAGGAGTGCCATTTGTTGTGCTAGGCACCACAACCCTCCATTTTCTTGTAATCTATGTTCAAAATTCTCTCAAGAAAATGGGGCCCCTTGTTATTTTTCGACTTTGATAATCTCCCCTATTGGTTTCTTCATCTTTCTTTAAAACTCATTCCTTAATCCTCACCTTTCCTAAGTCCACATCCCTCAAATCGGAAGCACTTGAAAGTTTTCAATATTGTCTTTTTAGATTTTCAGCAAAGTTAATTGAAACTCCTCCGATGTACATCAGATGAGTTACCTCCAAATCCTCCAATATATATCATAGGAGTTCCTCCCAACTCCGCAGATAAGCTTTAACGAGTTCCTTCTTTTCCTTTTTATTAGCCTTTCATTGCCAAAGTTGCTTGCAACTCCTCTAATGAAATTGAAGGAGTTATCTCCATATTATCCTATTGACTCTGACACCTTTCATGCTAAGACCTTTGATGCACATTAGAGGACTTCCCACAAATTCCTTCGATGTGCATCGGAGGACTTAAATCTATCTTCATTGATTTAAAAATATCACCTATCCACATTTAATACATAAACTACCCAAATATTATAAATATGCTTTCACTTCCCATATTTCATTATTTTTCTAAGCATCAAGAAGAAGAGGATAGTCCCCCAATGAGAGCACACTAAGCCTTGATTTTCTCATCCTCAACCTCTCACAATATTCCATGTGTCGACATATTTCTAGGTAGGATCCTTTTCCCCTTATTTATCTCTTCTTATGGCTAGGGTTTGCGTGCTAGGGTTAGGTTTTATTTTGGTTCTATTTTCACCCTAAGAAACCTTGGTGCCTCCCATGACCACTGTGGCAGCTTTATTCACCTCTATTCCTATTATAACCCTACGTTGTATCACTGTCAAAACATCCATGACATTGCAGATTCCTCCAAGTCAAATCTATCGCCTAACTCTGGAATTCACCAACGACTACCTCATGACCTTAGCCCTAATCCAATCCTTACAAATCTAGTGCATTTCCAAAATAGACATGACCCTAACCTTGATCGAAAGGTTACTTGACATAAGATTTTGAATTTAAATTAAACCTTGCACTTAAGTGCAAATCCATCGGTAGAGTTACTTATAACCTCCTCGACTAATCGCGGGAGATTTGGGCCCAAATATTATGATATTCATAAGCTTACACAACTTTTTCTCGCTAAATCCTTCGATGTATTGGAGGAGTTCATATTAACTCCTTCGATGGGATAGAGGAGTTTGCATTAAATTCTCTGATTCCATTGCCTTAATCAATGACTTTCCCATCCACTTCACCGATGGTATATATAATATTTTAAGGTTAACTCCATCGATGGTATATCGAATATTTTAAGGTTAACTCCACTGATGGTTTTCAGAGCCTTTCAAACTATCTTGACTGATGGTTTTTAGAGCCTTTCAAACTAACTTGACTGATGGTTTCATAACATTTGATATCAACTTCTCCGAATTACATCGAAAAATTTGACATCAAACCCTTCTATTTTATCTTTTGAGCATATTTTAAGCATGTTTCTTCTCTGACCTCTTCCAGACTTCTAACCATGAATACTATCATCTTATCATCTTCAGACAACGACCTCCCACCAAGCATTAGCTCAATCGAGTCCTCTGGTATTTCAATATTCTTATTTAGACTAAATTTCGCATCAGCTCTGATTTTAATCTTCTCACTAATCCCACATTTGTTTATGCAGGCTCCGATATGGCTCCCAAAAAATCAGCCACAATACAATACATAGAAGATACACAATACAATAGAGACACATATATACGTGGTCCACACATTGTGGGATATTTCCACTAGAGAAATTTCCATTCCTTCCTTTATTATTATCCAACAAATGAAGGGATACAACCTACCACACTCCCACTGTAACTTCCTCTTATTTATCTCACATTCTCCTCTCTCATAATACAATATTCACTCTCTGACTTGTTGTCACTCCATAATTTCCTTGGTTGTAGGAAGAAAACAAACAGGTAACCTTCAAACCACTTTGGGTTGGAATCTAGACTCAATGGCCAGATGTGAAAATGATGATAGGGTTTATGAAATTGGTGGTAGAGATGAGAAGGAATCCATTGGGCATGGAGTCAATATTGAGTGAAAATGATAGTTATCAGTGACTAGTATTAGAGTGGTTTTGGAAGCTGAGGCAAGGTAGATGATGCTTTATCAATCAATAATATCATTGTAGTATGGAAGCGGAAGGAGAAAAACAAATTATTACATTCAGAGCACCTATCTAAGGATGAATTTTGAATGTAACTTTGGAGGAAAAAGTGAAGTATTCAATTGTCTGATTTAGAGCATCAAATAACAGATGAATTCCAAACCAGAGATAATGGAAGTCATATTTGACTTCATTAATTACATAACAATTTCTTGAAAATTCGAACATCTAGAATCATATTACTAAGCCTTTGAACATTTGGATTCGACTTGGATCACTTGGTATAGATAAAAGTCCAATTAGATGATGATTTGGCACGATTGTGTGATTTTGCAACGTGTTGGTGAAGATTCACTGCAAAATTGGCTTCTACAAGACTACAACACTTTTGCAGCGAAACTTTGTTCATGCATTTCTGCTACAAACATTTATGTTGCAACCTGTACCTAATTGAAGATTTTCATCCTTAAATTTCTCAACACGTTTGATAGTTCCATGAACATCATTTTTCAATACCATACCATGAAACATAGAACATTTATGCAATTCTCCGCCAATCAGCTTTGCAACTTTCACATTATCCACATTGAAATTCATTGGATGTTGGGGCAAAAATTGAATACATATATCTGTAATAAGAGGGAAAAGAATGCTTTCTTGTCCAAAAATTTTAAGTGAAAAAACTTGAGACACTACTCACAATATCCCTTATCTTTGGAACATTGTGTACCGAGGCTGAAATGTAGATTGGTAAGTTCACCACATATGTCTGGTGGAAAGATATATGGGTGAATTGTTTCTCACTATCCCCAGTTAATAAAATTTGGTCATGCATGCTCAACTGTCTTCAAAAGGAGACCCAACCAAAGAGAGCTTATTCGTATATTTTCTTCCCCTGCAACTGTCCCAATTATTAAGGATGGTGTAAACAACATAAGCAAATAGAGCACCCTGAATGCCAGTATCAGTCACTTCATAGCCATATTTATAAAAAATTGAAACCCTATCACAATAAGGATTTACTTAATAGAAGGCCTTGCCATACAATATACATTTTCAGTCAATGTCAGCTCCCAAAACAAAACTGGTAATCTCATCAACACCTATGCTTGAAAATGACTTCAACAACAAATTTGGTGTTCTCAATTTAATTGAGATCCTTTAATTGATTTAAAAATTGCAATTTCCCAAGAATTTGTGAATGCCCTTGGTGGGTTTCTAATTTTACTAGTTTTAAAATTGAAATTGTATGAGCTATCTCCCTTGGCATTATTTGTCTCACTCCTTTAGACTGACACTTGGGCGTTGTTTATTTGTCTCACTCCTTTAGACTGACACTTGGGTGTTGTTTGGCGTTCTTATAACTGTTGCTCAACTATGATTTGGAACTCTTGGATGTCGTTTCTCCTCAATAATGTTATGTAATGAAACAACAATGCCTCTTGAAAAATTGGATTTGAGTGTGTGACACAATATTTGTGAAATCATAAGGCTTAAATTTGTCCTTCCCTTCCAACATCCTATTGCAACATCAGGTTTCTTACTGGAAAACACTTTTAATGTGCACCAATTGTCCACATTTTCTTCATCTTTTAACACGATGATACAACATCCAGGTACTAAATTTGATGGTACTGTTCGAAATTCAAGATCTTAAAGGCTGCGAAATACATTGCCCGAGATGACAACAACAATTTGAAATCTTCTTTGATCTTTTTAACTTCTACCTGCCAAAACCGAAGTGAAAGAAACCAATGTGATTCGATACGGCTAGAGTTTATGAATGTGATTGAACTTCCGATTGAAATTTGTGTGTGAGACAAACAATTTTGTGTGTAACTGAGCAATTCGTGGGAGATTTTGTGTGTTGTTGAGCAACATATCTCGAGCTGATACTATTTTATTTGCTTCATTCCGCACCATCACCATAATCCCAAGTATGTTTAAAGTTCCCAGAGTCAACACGATCAGAATTAGAGATACAGATGATTTTTTTCCACCAGAAACACAATTTCCTTAACATCTAGATGAAGGCTACGGACACGAATTCATCTAACTTGCCAAATTGTCAACCCTTAACACAAACCCTTGGATTTTTTTGTGTTAACATTTGTCACCTACATAAAATCCCTTTGACAACGCATTTGATATTCCCTTTGAAATCGCAAGACAATTACAACACCCAATTTCTTCAATCCAACTATGAATGCTCTTTCTAGAAAATCATCACCAGAAGCCAAATATACAGTTCTTTCAACATCTATTTGAAGGGCCTGCAACATAAAATCGAGAGCTCGTGACACTTGTGGATGTTGCACTCAAACATTTGTTCGTTGGATGTAGAAACCTCCATCATGCAGGAATGCTCGATTATATTCCATTTTGGCATCGTGGGATTTTCTCACAACGCCTGGTGTTTTTTTTTATGTTGTTTTGGCCTGGGATATATGTCCCACAATGGTAGAGTAAAATCATTCTAATTTTTTTTATATTGACCATTGTGTACATCGTCATTCAACGCATTGTGCACATTATATGCTCCTTGTGGGATCCTCCCTTCTGACTGGGTGCTCGGTCTTGGGTGCTAAGTTGGTGTTGTATGATTTGGCATGTGACTTGGTATAGCTCTCAGGTGCTTGCTTAAAAAACAATTTTTTTTATGATTTGGAAAACTTTAAAATACCTTGCCCAAAAAAACCGGACCGAAAGACCTTAACCTTGAAGAACAATGCACTCCATCCCAAAATCACCATCACCCTACAAAAACCAATTTTGGCCAAAATTGCAAATGATTTACAAAAATTTACATATGCTAACATGACTCATAGCCACAATACAATTCCTCATAAAAGAGGGTTTCCTTATAGGTAAAAAATCCCTAACATAACTTCTACCATTAGATCTGTGACCTTATAATGAATGGTCTAGATTTACAACGAAATTACAATATTTTACAAGGCAATTTTCCCAAAACATTCTCTTTCGGGTCGCTTCCCTCAAACCCGCAGCAGGGGGGATCCATAAAGTGTCAGCAGCCATGTGGATCCAAATGTGAGGGTCAAGCCCCCCATCGGGAAATGGGGTCAAAACGCAGCTGAAACAAGACCTCTGAATCAGAAATATAATCAAGTTCCACAACCAACAATCTCCCACTTGGAGACTGATCACAACAACTCCACTATTGTTGTACCTATTGGACTATAATCCACCTTGGACCTGGGAAATTTCTCATCTTCACCTTCATGCTTGAAATCCAACTGAAACTGAGCAGGAACTCAATTTCTCCCTAGTTGCTACCTTTATTAACATGTTTGCAGGATTATGGCTAGTATGTATCTTTTCCAACTTCAATTGTTCATCTTCCAAAATGGATCATATGAAATGGTACATGAGTTGTATATCATTAGTATTAGAATGGAAGGTTGAATTATTTGCAATATGAATGGTACTTTGGATTTCACAATACAACCTGCTATTCTCCTACTACTTTCCCAATTCATCCATAAATCTTTGTAACAAAATCATTTCTTTACTAGCCTCTGTAGCAGCAACATACTCTTCTTCCATTGTTGAAATCACAACAACCTTTTGCAATTTCAAAATCCAACTTATTGATGTTCCATCTACATTGAAAACATATCATTTTGTTCTCATCATGTTATCTTTATCACCTACCATATATGAATCAACATATCCTTGTAAAACAATGTTTGAACCTCCAAAATGTAATGCATGAGTAGTAGTACCTCTCAAATACCTAAGAATCCACTTTACTGCCTTCCAATTTTCTTTACATGGATTGTGCATATACCTTCTCACGACTCCCACTACATGTGCAATATTTGGTCTTGTGCACACCATCGTATACATCAAACTTCCAACTGTTGATGAATAAAGGACCCTGGACATGCATTCTATCTTCTCTTATGTCTTTAGACACATTTCCTTGGTTAATTTGAAATGGTTGGCCAAAGGTTTACTAACTGGTTTTTCATTTTGAATTCTAAACATATCCAACACCTTCTCTATGTACTCACCCAGACACAATATCAATTTGTGATTTTTACCATCTCTTACTATTCTCATACCAGGGATTTTCTTTGCAACACCCAAATGCTTCATCGCAAATGAATTAACTAATTTCCTTTTGAACACATTTATATCTTGCATGTTAGACCCTGCAATAAGCATGTCATCTACATAGAATAGCAAGATAATATAGCTTCCATTTTCTATCATTTTAAAATAAACATAGTGATCAGAATGATATCTACTATAACCATGTTCTTTCATGAAACTGTCAAATTCCAAATACCTCGGCCTTGGAGCTTGCTTTAGGACATACAATCTCTTCTTCAACATGCATACCAAATTCTCATTTTTTTTTACCTCATACCCCTGTGGTTGCGGCATATAAATATCTTCCTTTGAATCTCCATGGAGAAAATGTATTTTTACATCTAATTGTTCAAGATGCAAATCTTCTACTGCCACAAGACTTAAAATGGTCCTAATTGAAGTCATTTTAACAACAGGATAAAATATTTCATCAAAATCTATACCTTTCTTCTGTGTAAACCCATTTACAACAAGTCTAGCCTTGTATCGCTTTTTGCCTCCATCTTCTTCCTTCAACCTGGAAACCCATTTATTATGAAATGTTCTTTTTCCTGTGGGAAACTGAAACAAGTCCCAAGTCTAGTTATTTACCAAAAAATTCATTTCTTATTCCATGCCTTGCTCCCACTTATTTTTAGTGTCTACTTGCATTGCCTCTTCATAACTTTTTGGTTCACTAGAATCAATCAACAATAAATAATACAATGAAGCAGAGTATCATTCAGGGGGTCTATTTAACCCGGTAGATATTCTAACAACACTTGCACGAGTTTGAGGTTCCTGCTACTCCTRTTGTTGTACATTTTGATTTTCTGGTACCTTTGGAATTTCATTTTCTTTGATTTCATCAAGCATTGTRTATTTTGTGTTTATTTTTCCTATTTATTTCTCTRCAACTAATCTCCATACTGAAATTTTCATTGAGTACCACATCTCTACTCCTAATTATTTTATTATTTTCATAATCCCATRAGCGTAGCCAAAATAATTAACATTGTATCCAATAAAGGTACACTTCTTGGATTTTTCCTYAAGATTTGTTCTATTTATTTATCAATATAGACAAATGATTCACAACTGAAAGTCTTCAGAAATGATTAGTTTACCTTTTTACTTGTCTCTGCCTCCTCTTGAATTCCACCATCCAAGGAGCTTGAAGGCCCTCTATTTATTAAGTAAATAATAGTATTTACAACATCTGCCCAGAACTGTAAGGGAAACCCAACATGCAATCTCATACTCCTCGCATGTTCCATGATTGTCTCGTTTATCATTTCTGACACACTATTTTCATGTGGTGTTCTTGGAACTGTATTCTCTCTACGAATCCCATGGTATGAACAATAATCATCAAACTCCTTGCTGCAATATTCACCTCCATTGTTTGATCTAAGACACTTCAACCTTTTTCCTGTCTCATTCTCAACCAAAGCTTTCCATTTCTTAAAAGTGTCAAAAACATAATATTTTTTTCGAATGAAATAAACCCCAAGTTTTTCTAGTCACATCATCAATAAAATTAACATAATAATGAGAGCCACCAAGATATGATACCTGAGTTGGTCCTCATACATCTGTATGCACAAGATCTAATTTTTCACTATTCTTTTCCTTTCCAACACTGAGAAATATGACTCTCTTTTGTTGTCCATAAACATAGTGTTCATAGAAATACAAATCAACTTGTTTAATATCTGGAAACAAATTCCTTTTGTGAAGTATATGCATCCCCTTCTCACTCATGTGTCTAAGCCTATGATGCCACAATGTCGTATCCACACATGTAGAATCTAAATAGATTGAAGAGTCAACATTACCAGTACATAAATACAATGTACCGACATTCTCTCCTTTTTTCCATTACTAGTGATCCTTTAGTGACCTTCCATGCCTTATCTATAAATATAGATATACAACCTTCACTTGCAAACTGCCCTGTTGAAATTAGATTTCTTCTCAGATCTGGTATATGTCTCATCTCTTTCAGTAAACATTGGTTTCCATTCTTTTGTTTTATTTGTACCTTACCCATTCCAAAAATTTAACATGCTTCAACATTTCCTCACTAGAATGATTACTAATCAGATAAGTTCTGTAGGAGTGAAATTTGACGAAGAGGTTAGGTCTATTCTAATATTATGCTCATTTCCAAAAAGTTGGAATAGTTTGGTCATGGCTATAAGTAACTCTTGTCTCTGGTTCAAACACTCTAAAATTTGATGTTGTTCTTGGTTTTATCCTTAGCGAGGAAATGCAATGGAAAAGCATAGGTGAGACATCAATTAATACACTGACCATGGAGAACAATGGAAGACAAAAGAAAAGAGGAAATAATTTAGGGAACCGCAATAATTCTAGGAATGAACCATGTCAAATTGTTGGAATGGGTAAGCTACAAATAACACAAAAGAATGGAAACCAATGGTTATTGAAAAGAGGTGATATGTATACCATATTTGAGAAGAAATCTAATTTCAACGGGGCAGTTAGAAAGTGAAGGTCTAAATTTACAGATATGGCATGGAAGGTCACTAAAGGATCTCTAGTAATGGGAAAAAGAGAGAAGGTAGGTACATTGTATTTATGTATTGGTAATGTTGACTCTTCAATCTCTTTAGCTTCTACAGGTGCGGATACAACACTGTGGAATCATAGGCTTGGACACATGAGTGAGAAGGGGATGCATATACTTCACAAAAGGAATTTTTTGCTAGATCTTAAACAAGTTGATTTGGATTTCTGTGAACATCGTGTTTATGGAAAACAAAAGTGAGTCAGATTTCTAAGGTTTGGAAAGGAAAATAAGAGTGAAAAGTTAGATATTGTGCATACAAATGTATGGGGGGAAATCATGTATCATCTCTTGGTGGATCCCATCATTATGTTACTTTTATTGATGATGCAACTAGAAAAACCTGGGTTTATTTCATTTGAAAAAAAATTGATGTTTTTGACACTTTTAAGAAATGGAAAGCTTTGGTTAAGAATGAGATAGGAAAAATGTTGAAGTATATCAGATCAAACAATGGAGGTGAATATTTCAGTAAGGAGTTTGATGATTATTTTTCATACCATGGGATTCATAGAGAGAAGACAGTTCCAGGAACACCACAAGAAAATGGTGTGTTAGAAAGGATCAACATGACAATGATGGAACATGCAAGGAGTATGAGATTGCATGTTGGATTTCCCTTACAATTCTGGGAAGACGTTGTAAATATATTGTTTACTTAATAAACAGAGGACCTTCAATATCCTTGGATGCTGGTATTCCAGAGGAGGCGTGGATAGGTAAAAAGGTAACCTACTCATTTCTGAAGACTTTTGGTTGTGAAGCACTTGTCCATATTAATAAATAC
>ML785535.1:254606-268570 GCA_009831015.1 Picea engelmannii | reverse complement strand
TTTTAATTTACAAGTCTACTTTAAAAAGATGACTTTTAAAATCCATTCAAAACAACAAATTCTATGTAAAGCAACCTATAATTAATGAGCTTCAAGCAAGTCTAGAACTATAAACTATTTTCCCTAAGTAACCTTAAACAATGAGCTATGGACTGTTTGAACTATCTCTAAATAAGAAAATACAAGTGATCTATTTCTAAATTGTTTAATCTATCTATCTCTGAGTGAATAAGTAAGTAAGCAAGTAAGCATTTACTCTATCAAAACCATCTTGGCAAGTGAACTCTATTCTTAAAAAGAACTCACAACTACTTCTATTTTGCAAAGAATAAACATTAATCTACTTAACCAAAGGAAAGAGTGTTATGACAGTATTCAAATTCATAAACTCGTAAACTCATAATTTATAATTTAACGCTTAATCAAAAATCCTAACACACAGTCCCTCTATGATATACACAATTCAACAAGCAATATGCAATGTACAGG
Source organism: Picea engelmannii (assembly GCA_009831015.1). Taxonomy (NCBI): domain Eukaryota; kingdom Viridiplantae; phylum Streptophyta; class Pinopsida; order Pinales; family Pinaceae; genus Picea; species Picea engelmannii. The sequence goes on along the minus strand of ML785535.1, from coordinate 268,081 downwards.
AAGATGGATTAGACAATTAAATTACAATTAGCATGCACAGTAATTAAAACTAAAAGATACATACATCAAAGAAACAATGTAAATTCTAACTAAGAAAATGAGATAAACACACTATATATCTATACAGTCACCCAGGCCACTGGTGGGCCCCCCAGCCCGTCGTGTCTACTCTTCAACGACAAAATGCAAGCTTAACTCAGCATGATTCTGTCATTAATTAAAAACACAGTCTGGAACACAAGTTTGCAAAGAAATGTCTGAATTGCACAGTGAAAAACTTCTTAAAAATTATTTCTGGTGTCTTACTATTGCTAGTGGTATTTATAGGTAAATTACAGCTCGAGTGATCGACCTCCTCTAAAAATGGAAAATTCATTAAATGAGTTGCTAACAGCTTTAGCTTCTAGAAAATATGTGAGCCACTCAACGATCAACGTAACTTCCCAATCTGAGGTGCAATGAGCTTTGTAGCTAGAGGCCACGAGGGGGCACAAAACCCAGATCGTCAATTCATCCACCACAGGCCACCAATACACCAACCGTCAACGCCTTTGCGCTCTGAGTGTTGGATTGCGTGCCGGATGGAGTGTCGGATCACGTATCGGATTGGGTGTTGGATGAAGTGTCGGACGAGGTACCGGATGGAGGATCGAACCGCGAATTTTCCCTGTTACACACAAATCATGCATTAAATCCTTATAAACATCAAACTGAACTGATTTTAGCTCAAAATCATTGTAAAACATTGATTACACATACCTGATATGAATCCATGATGAATTGATATAAAATCCTTTTAAAACTCCTTCAAAATGGCCAATAGCATATATAATATTGGTGCAAAAAGGATTCAACCATCGCAATAAAACAATCAAATAAGGAACCCAACATTACCCACACGCCTAAGGATTTGCAGGTCCCACTTCAAACAAAAATGAATCACTCTTTCATGACTAGAATTGCGAAGGAGGGGGTGGATTAACTTTAGAAGCTTCTCCCTCTTGTCTTGATGACTTTGTCCTAAGCCTCTTACTATGTTTCAATTGTGTCTGGAGGCTGCAATTGGAATTGGTCATTTGATCAACCAATCATTGGAGATAATTCAATTTCGCTTGCAATATCGCATTGTCATGATGGATATGCTTATCCATAGTCTTTCATTCTTCCAACTATTGAAGAAACTAAGCATTTTCTTGTTGTAATTTTTCAATAATTGGGGTATGATCATATGTTTCATAAGAGTGCTTGGATCCCTTGATGGATGTAGAGGGTCTATCAGCTTTGGAAGTTGATGTAGGCATCTATGAGGTAGGAGTAACAGACTGCTTGTGAGAGGGAATAGGTGTAGAGTTTACTTCTCTATCAGGCTCAAACTCTACTGCAAAAACCTCCCTGAGTCTTTTATGGGGGATTTCATGATTGAAAGACACTTGGATAGGATCCGAAGTGCTTGGGGGTTTTACATTAGGCTTTCCACTTGCACTTCAGGTACTTCTTCGAAAAGATTCCCCTTTGAACCGATTGGATCCTCTTCTATTTGTAGGGACTAAAGGGAAATCTTGTTGAATTGCCTCTTGTAACTTCTTGGGTTGAGAATCAATAGGTGTTGAGGGAATTGGAGAATTATCAATGGGGTTTTTAGTTTTCTTGCCCGATGAGGCTGCAGGAGAATCAACAATTTTCTTGGTCTTTTGTTCAGACAAAGAGATATTTTGAGTGGGGGGGTTTGGATTCTTTGGAGAATGAGGCTTATATAGAGTAACAGTCCCTAAATAAATTGATTTCTTGTTGATCTTGACTATGAGATGGGGGTTTGAAAATTGATAGAGGAATTCATCCCTTGTCTTGCCCTGTTTTGTCAACTTAATGATGACAAGAAATTTGATGAGGTCGTGGTGGAATAGATTGTTGTGAATATTGGCCACATTCTTTCGTACTTGAGAAGACATTTTCTCAATACTTTTCAATAAATAGAAAGGAAAATTCAAGGGCTTATTAAATTGGAAATGAGCTAACATACAAAAATTGAAAGCTTTGAAGACAGAGTATCTACCTTCACAAGTGATAATTCTGGTAATGACAATCATAGGATTAATCAGCACATCCTTAATCCATTCTTTAGAGTACCCTTTAGCTCCAGAAACATTCTGAAACTTGGGCTTGAAAAATCTCTTGTAGCTTGGTCGTGGAAGTTGATGGTGTTTAAACCAGCGATCTCCAACCTGTGGCAATTTCGTGGCTGAGGAAATTTACTCTTAAGAGACCAAGAAGGATAGAGACCCTATGCGTTCCATCCTCCCATCGAACCCGAGGGCGAATTGTAGTGAAACGCCATCATCGTGGCCCTGCAGACAGGCCAAGAATGGTCCCCACCCTGCGCAAAGGAAAATTCCCCTACACTCTGCGAATTCGGGAATGGCCAGGAGCTCGGCATAGGAGGAAGGCTCGTAGAATTTAGGCATGCTTACAGCATGGAGGATGATCATAGGGATGTAATTGGGCAGAGGATGGGCATGACACAACAATCAGGGATGAGTGAAATGGAAATTGGAGCTAAACCTATGATTTTTAATGCGCTCTAGGTGGAAAATGGTTGAATTCGTGAGCGAATTCATCACACATGATTGCCATGTGTGACTATGATTGCACCGAATTTGAATTTTGAAGGGTTTCCTTTGGAGGAAATTGTAATCATATGAGAATTAGATCAATGTCCAAGTCTTCGACTTAGACATTTTAACGATATGACATTTAATCCATCTCATCTTACCAGTGAACATGCATATTAATTCAAACGATCCATATTTTACTTGCAATCGTGGTCACTTACAATGTGTGCATACCTCATCCTATCCTTCATATGGCACTTCATCCAGTTGTCTAGATGGCAACCCATTCGGTCTTCCAAATAGCACTCCATATGGCACTTCATATGGTACTCCTATGCAAATGGAATTTGTTCTCATTGTAATGGACGTTTACTCATAGAACTCAGCTTGGGCACTTCTGACAGTCATGGTGAATAGGAGCATAGACAAGATAAGTGTGAATAGAGTGATCCGTTGTTTAATTTCCTTGTCATCATTCTTGTACACTATAAAACAACATGTTCCTTTGTCCATAAGCGTGTAACACAAATCTGTAGTGAATATTTTAACAGTCTGTAATTGACACAAAGAACCAATTAAGTGGTTTGTTGAAGAAATGTACAGCAAGCTTATAACACACAGTGATGTTAGTGGTATTTAATTTAGCATTTCAATAAAAATAATTGTTGATATAATAGCCCATATCATGAAAGCAATACATAATTTTTACAAAGATTCTACTTCTTCTTCTCATGGATTATAGATAGGTAGTATTTATCATTTGTCAGCTCATGAAACCCCTCCCCCACTCCTAAGTATTGTGACACCTCACAATAAAAAATATAGGGAACCAATCAATTCTCCCAATAGCCTAAGATTTACAGTTTGTTAAGTGTAGAGATAAATTTCACATATCAGTCTGACGAAACGGTTAGAATATGGCCCCACCTATAGGATAGAATATGGTGTCATTGTCATTTTTTTCTTCCTAGCATAGACAACAGGTATTTATAAAGTTTTTACATAGCTGAGAGGTCGACCTCTAATCCTCTCAGAATAGTATATGCATAATAAAATTAGGTACATCATTAAATATCAAATTTTGTTGAGGAATCTTCAGTAAATGCTTGAAACAGAGTGAGTAAATAGGCCATGGATATCGGGCATCTTCAATATCTGGAAGAAAAATATGGTAGGACACCGAGCAAGAGGGATCCCAAGGGAGAAAAACCCGTGTGCTTGAATTTCATAATGGTGCCTCGAGATATGCGGATTGCCAACTCCTCAGCGCTCTGAGTGCCAGATAGAGTGTTGAGTGGAGTGTCGGATGGAGTATTGGAGTATTGGAGCGCCAGATCAAGGACCACAAACTTTATCCAGGTGGATATTGGTGGCCACCCACCTTTTCCAACTGGCTCAAAACAATTTTCTGGCAATTTTGGTAATTTACTATTTTTAGCAGTTTTTAACTTCCAGGGCCATTTTGAGGGACTAAATGAAGGATTTTCGAGATCGAGGTTCTCAATGATAGTTGAAGGCTCTGATTAAGCCCCATAAATGAATGATTGAGCCCCCTAGTGTAACGATTCCTTCTGCACATAGGCATCTCATGTAGCTAGACTGGTTAAAAAGTTCCAACCTTTCTAGCCACATGTTCGTGACAACCTTCAACGAGCTAAGCAGCGCAACTTCTCCAACAAGGCAAGCAGCTCATCAAGATGCAGATTCAGCAAACATTTTCCCCTCTCCCTCAAGCACTCAATGCAATGGAGACCATTGCTTCCTAAGGAGGGAGGATTGATCCAATTGGATATCGGTGGCCACCCACCTTTTCCAACTAGCTCAAAACAATTTTCTAGCAATTTTGGTAATTTACTATTTTTAGCAATTTTTAACTTCTGGGGCCATTTTGAGGGCCTAAATGTAGGTTTTTCGGGATTGATGTTAGTAATGATAGTCAAAGACTATGATTGGGCCCCCTAAATGAATCTCCTTGGCAATACATTTCCAACGAGCTATCATGCGCCCCAAACGAAGATCGTATGCCAAAGTTACGCCCCTGGGAAGTTGATACACCAAACTACCCAAAACAGGGTCCCCAAAACTGTTGGCTTTTCATTTTCTGGGGTTATGGTTTTGGATTTTATTTATGATAAAAAAAGGCATGTGGAGCCTCATTGTAAAATCATCTTCTTGCGAATGCGAGTAGCGGACACATCTCTTCTTAGAGATAAGTTGCCACCATTCTAGCGAATCTTTCACTCTGTAGTTTTATAGTCTTTGTACATTTTCCCTCATTAATAGAAAATTGTGTATTACTGTATCTTTGTGTTTATGGTTGCATCTCTAATACATTTATATTATATTATTGGATATCTTAAATATCTCTGTACACTTATTATATCTCTGCTCACATTTCGTGCTGAAAATAATCTGGATTAGTGATCCAGGTGGATATCGGTGGCCACCCACCTTTTCCAACTGGCTCAAAATAGTTTTCTGACAATTTTGATAATTTACTATTTTTAGTAGTTTTTAACTTCCCGACCCATTTTGAGGGCATAAATGAAGGTCTTTCGGGATCAAGGTTCTCAATGATAGTTGAAGGCTCTGATTTATCCCCCTAAATGAATCTCCTCAATGATACATTTCCAATGAGTTATCGTGCGCCCCAAACGGAGATCGTATGCCAAAGTTACGCCCCCGGGAAGTTGATACACCAAACTAGCCAAAACAGGGTCCACAAAATTGTTGGCTTTTCATCTTCCAGGGTTAGGGTTTTGGATTTTATTTATGATAAAAAAGGCCTTTGGAGCCTCATTGTAAAATCATCTTCTTGTGAATGCAAGTAGCAGACACATCTCTTCTCAGATATAAGCTGCCACCATTCTAGCGAGTCTTTCACTCTGTATTTTTACAGTCTTTGTATATTTTCACTCATTAATAGAAAATTGTGTATTAGTATATCTCTGTGTTTTTAGTTGCATCTCTAAAACATTTACATTATATTATTGGATATCCGAGATATATCTATACATTGCTTTATTATATCTCTGCTCTCATTTCGTGCCGAAAATAATCTAGATCAGTGGTATCAGAGCAGGCTTCTTTTGATCATTTTTTTTTTTTTCAGTGCATGTCCCCGATGAGGTCCAAGTATGGCAAGTTGGGTCTCGATCTTGTCTCTCTTGAAGACAATCGCTCTCACACGCCCAAGAAACCCTCCATGGTGAAAGAAAAGAAAAATGACGGAGGAGACGATTCTATCAATTTGTTGCTTGAGCAAGCTCTCACGCGACAGAGGGACGAAATGATGGAGAATTTTTCCCACATCCTTCAACACATGTTGATAGCAACAAGCGCATCTTCATCAAACAACCACTTTGTAAGCACCTCTCCTTTCAAGGTACAGGTTAATTTTGATATTCCTGTATTTGAAGGTCAGATAGATGAGGATGCTCTAGACAAATGGTTAAATCTATTAGAAGGTTATTTATTTGTTCATAATTTTTCTGACAGGGAAAAGATCACCTTCAATCTCCTTAAATATCTCCCCCGTGTCAAACATTGGTGGGAAACTTACTCGGAGCAAAGTTCCATAGAGGAGTCTGGAATATATGAGGTCGAGCCCACTTGGGATTTTTTTGTGGATGTGATAAAGGAACAATATTACCCTGTTGGAAACTATGAGGAACAGTACATGAGATGGAAAACATTGCTGAAAGAAAGGGGCCAAGAAGTTTTGGAGTTCACCAACACCTTAAATACCTTGCACACCAAGCTGGGTATCAAAGACTCTGAACGACATTTGGTTTTGAAATACCATGGGGCTCTACACAGATACATCCAAACTGAAATGGATTTTCTGGAATCTCATCACTCGGTGTTGCTTATCGATATGCTGTTAAAATTGAGCAGAAATTTAAGCACCAGAACCAATGGGAATTTGGGTTTGTAAATATTCAACAACAAAATTATGATAAAGACAACCCTAACAAACAGTCTCCTGAAAACCATTCCAAGCCACAGGAAAAGAAAGGTCACGGGAAGACAAATAAGGACACCAGAAAATGGTGTGATTTTCACAAAAGCACCTGGCACAACACTGAGGAATGTCGCTCAAAATAGTCATTGGTGGTCGAGATCAAAGACAAGGAGTTGAACCCTGATTCAAAATCTGATTCTAAAAATACTAGTAAAAGACATATCATCAACACAAACCCCATTGTTATTATCACGACTGCAACAATTCAAACAGAAGAACCAATAGATCCTGAAGAGGGGGAGTGCCTTTTTCATTCAGAGATGTGGGTGAACGGGACCCCACTACATTTTATTGTTGATAGCAGAAGCCAGAAGAACCTCATCTCAGCAGAGGTTGTCAAATAGTTGGGATTGTTGACAACACCACACCCGTAGACATACAACATCGGGTGGCTTCTCCAGGGACAAGATCTTTGTGTTAGCCAATATTGTCGATTTTCATATGACATCCAACCCTTCAACGATGAGGTATTATGTGATGTTTCCCCACTGGATGTCTGTGATGTTCTCTTGGCCCAACCATATATGTGGAAGAGCCATGTTGTTTATGATTCTCAACCCCACAGTGTCATTGTTTCTCTGGGGGGTCATCTCTACATAATACCAGAGGTAGTTCTGACTACTGTTCCACTTAAACAGTCTCACAAGGTAGTATATCATACTACAAAATTCAACTTCTTCACAATTTGTTCAAAAGGTGAACAGAAGGATATTGCACCCACTACAGGCTCAGCCCAAGCACCTTCTATCCAACAGAAGTAGGTCAACAAGATTGCAACAAAGTGTAAAGATTCATTCTGCACATAGGCATATCATGTATCCAGACTGGTTAAAAATTTCCAACCCTTCTAGCTACATGTTCGTGACAACCTTCAACAAGCTAAGCAGCGCAATTTCTCCAACAAGGCAAGGAGCTCATCAAGATACAGATTCAGTAAATGCTTTTCCCTCTCCCCCAGGCACTCAACGTAATGGAGACCATTTCTTCCTAAGGAGGAAGGATTGATCCAGGTGGATATTGGTGGCCACCCGCCTTTTCCAATTGTCTCAAAATAGTTTTCTGGAAATTTTGGTAATTTACTATTTTTAGCAGTTTTTAACTTTCGACGTCATTTTGAGGGCCTAAATGAAGGTTTTTGGGGATCGAGGTTCTCAATGATGGTCAAAGGCTTTAATACCTTTTCAACGAGCTACCGTGTTCCCCAAACAGAGATCGTATTCCAAATTTACGACCCCGAGAAGTTGATACACCAAACTACCCAAAACAGGGTCAACAACATTGTTGGATTTTCATCTTCCGAGGTTAGGGTTTTGGATTTTATTTATAATAAAAAATGTCTTTGGAGCCTCATTGTAAAATCATCTTCTTGTGAATGCGAGTAGCGGACACATCTCTTCTTAGAGATAAATTGCCACCATTCTAGCGAGTCTTTCACTCTGTATTTTTACAGTCTTTGTACATTTTCACTCATTAATATAAAATTGTGTATTATTGTATCTTTGTGTTTATGGTTGCATCTCTGATGCATTTATGTTAAATTATTGGATATCTGATATATCTTTGTACATTACTTTATTATATCTCCACTCTCATTTCGTGCCGAAAATAATCTGGATCAATGATACAGGTGGATATTCGTGGCCACCCACCTTTTCCAACTGCCTCAAAACAATTATCTAGCAATTTTGGTAATTTGCTATTTTTAGCATTTTTTAACTTCCAGGACCATTTTAATGGCCTAAATGAAGGTTTTTTAGGATCAAGGTTCTCAATGATAGTTGAAGGTTATGATTGATCCCCCTAAATGAATTGCCTCGACGATACTGTTACAACAAGCTATTGTGCACCCCAAACAGAGATCGTATGCCAAAGTTACTCCCCCGGGAAGTTGATACACCAAACTACCCAAAACGGGGTCCACAAAACTGTTGGATTTTCATCTTTCGGGGTTAGAGTTTTGGATTTTATTTATGATAAAAAAAGGCCTTTGGAGCCTCATTATAAAATCATCTTCTTGCAAATGCAAGTAGCTGACACATCTCTTCTCAGAGATAAGATGTCAACATTCTAGCGAGTCTTTCACTCTATATTTTTACAGTCTTTGTACATTTTCACTCATTAATAGAAAACTGTGTATTATTGTATCTCTCTCTTTGTGGTTTCATATCTGATACATTTATGTTATATTATTGGATATTTGAGATATCTATGTACATTGCTTTATTATATCTCTTTTCTCATTTCGTGCCGAAAATAATCTGGATCAGTGGTATCAAAGCATGCTTCTCTTGATCGTTTTTTTTTTTTTTTTTTTTTTCAGTGCATGTCCCCGACGAGGTCCAGTATATCAAGTTGGGTCTCAAGCTTGTCTCTCTTGAAGACAATCGCTCTCGCATGCCCAAGAAACCCTACATGGCGGAAGAAAAGAAAAACGACACAGCAGACGATTCTATCAATCTGTTGCTTGAGCAAGCTCTCACGCGACAAAGGGAAAAAATGATGGAGAATTCTTCCCACATCCTTCAATGTTTGTCTATAGCCATAGGTGCATCTTCATCAAACAAACACTTTGGAAGCACCTCTCCTTTCAAGTTACAAGTTAATTTTGATATTCATGTATTTGAAGGTCAGATAGATGCGGATGTCCTAGACAAACGGTTAAATTTGTTAGAAGGTTATTTCTCTGTTCATAATTTTTTCGACAGGGAAAATATCACCTTCGCACTCCTTAAATATATCCCCCATGTCAAACATTGGTGGGAAACTTACCAGGAGAAAAGTTCCACAGAGGAGTCTGGAATATATGGCTTCGAGCCCACTTGGGATTTTTTGTGGATGTGGTAAAGGAACAGTATTACCCTATTGGAAACTACAAGGACCAGTACATGAGATGGACCACACTACAACAAGAGAGGGGCCAAGCAGTTCCAGAGCTCACCAACACCTTTCATACCTTGTGCACCAAGCTAGGTATCAAAGACTCTTAATGACATTTGGTTATGAAATATCGTGGGGCTCTATACAGATACATCCAAACTGAAATGGATTTTCTGGACATCTCATCACTCGGTGTTGCTTATCGATATGTTGTTAAAATCGAGTAGAAATTTAAGCACCAGAACAAAAGGGAGTTTGGTTCTGCAAATATGCAACAACCAAAGTATGATAAATACGTCCCTAACAAATAGTTTTCCGAAAACCAATCCAAGCCACAGGAAAAGAAGGGTCACGAGAAGAAAAAGAAGGACATCAGAAAATGGTGCAATTTCCACAAAATCCCTTGGCACAACTCCAAGGAATGTTGCTCAAAACAGTCATTGGTGGTCGAGATCAAAGACAAGTAGTCGAACCCTGATTCAGAATCTGATTTTGAAAAACTGTTAAAATATAGATCATCGACGCAGACCCCACTGTTATTGTCGCGATCGCACCAATTCAACTAGAGGAACCAACAGATCCTCAAGAGGGGGAGAACCTTTTTCATTCACATATGTGGGTGAAGGGGAACCTACTACATTTTATTGTTGATAGCGGAAGCCAGAAGAACCTCATCTCAGCAGAGGTCATCAAACAGTTGGGATTGTCGACAACACCACACCTGCATCCATACAACATCGGGTGGCTTCGCCAGGGAATAGATCTTTGTGTTAGCCAACAATGTCAATTTTCATACGGCATCCAWCCCTTCAAGGATGAGGTATTATGTGATGTTTCCCCACTGKATGTATGTGATGTTCTCTTGGGCCAACCATATATGTGGAAGTGCCATGTTGTTTATGAGTCTCGACCCCACAAAATTCAACTTCTTCACAATCTATTCAAAAGGTGAACAGAAGGATACTGCAACCACTACATCCTCAACCCAAGCACCTTCTATCCAACATAATAAGGTCTACAAGAATTCAACAAAGTGTAAAGATTCCTTCTGCACATAGGAATCACATGTATCCAGACTGGCTAAAAAGGTCCAACCCTTCTAGCCACATGTTCATGACAACCTTCAACAATCTAAGCAACGCAACTTCTCCAACAAGGCAAGCAACTCATCGAGATGCGAATTCAACAAATGCTTTTACCTCTCCCCCGGGCGCTCAACGCAATGGAGACCATTGTTTCCTAAGGAGGGAGGATTGATCTAGGTGGATATTGATGGCCACCCACCTTTTCCAACTGGCTCAAAATAGTTTTCTGACAATTTTGGTAATTTACTATTTTTAACAGATTTTAACTTCCGGGGCCATTTTCAGGGCCTAAATGAAGGTTTTTCAGGATCGAGGTTCTCAATAATAGGCAAAGGCTCTGATTGAGCCCCCTAAATGAATCTCCTCGACGATACATTTCCAATGCGCGTGTGCCCCAAACGGAGATCGTATGCCAAAGTTACGCCCCCAGGAATTTGATACACCAAACTACCCAAAACAAGGTCTACAAAACTGTTGTCTTTTCATCTTCTGGGGTTAGGGTTTTGCATTTTCTTTACGATAAAAAAGGCCTTTGGAGCCTCATTGTAAAATTATCTTCTTGCGAATGCGAGTAGCAGACACATCTCTTCTCAGAGATAAGTTTCCACCATTCTTGCGAGTTTTTCACTCTGTATTTTTACAGTCTTTCTACATTTTCACTCATTAATAGAAAATTGTGTATTACTGTATCTTTGTGTTTATGGTTGCATCTTTGATACATTTATGTTATATTATTGGATATCTGAGATATCTATGTACATTTATTTATTATATCTCTTCTCTCATTTCATGCCGAAAATAATCTAGATCAGTCATCCAGGTGGATATTGGTGGCCACCTAGCTTTTCCAACTGGCTCAAAACTGTTTTCTGACAATTTTGGTAATTTACTATTTTTAGTAGTTTTTAACTTCCGAGGCCATTTTGAGGGCCTAAATGAAGGATTTTTGGGATCATGGTTCTCAATGATAACTGAAGTCTCTGATTTATCCCCTTGAATGAATCGCCTTGATGATACCTTTCCAACGAGCTATCGTGCACCCCAAACGGAGAACGTATGCCAAAGTTATGCCCCCGGGAAGTTGATACACCAAACTACCCAAACCGAGGTCCACAAAATTGTTGGTTTTTCATCTTCCAAGGTTAGGTTTTGGATTTTTTTTATGATAAAAAAGGCCTTTGGAGCCTCATTGTAAAATCATCTTCTTGCGAATGCAAGTAGCAGACACATCTCTTCTCAAAGATAAGATGTCACCATTCTAGCGAATCTTTCACTCTGTATTTTTATAGACTTTGTACATTTTCGCTCATTAATATAAATTGTGTATTACTATGTCTCTGTGTTTATGGTTGCATCTTTGATAAATTTATGTTATATTATTGGATATCTGAGATATGTCCGTACATTTCTTTATTATATCTTTGCTCTCATTTCATGTCGAAAATAATCTGGATAAGTGGTATCAGAGCAGGGTGCTCTTGATCAGTTGTTTTTCAGTGCATGTACCCAACTAGGCCTGAGTATAGCAAGTTGGATCTCGAGTTTGTATCTATTGAATACAATCGCTCTCACACGCCCAAGAAACCCTCCATGGAAAAAGAAAAGAAAAATGACGGATTAGACGATTCTATCAATCTGTTGCTTGAGCAAGCTCTCACGCGACAGAGGGACGAAATGATGGAGAATTTTTCCCACATTATTCAACACATTCCGATAGCAACATGTGCATCTTCATCAAACAACCACTTTGGAATAACCTCCCCTTTCAAGGTACAGGTTAATTTTGATATTCCTGTATTTGAAGGACAGATAGATAGGGATGCCCTAGACAAATGGTTAAATATGTTAGAAGGTTATTTCTCTGTTCATAATTTTTCTCACAAGGAAAAAATCACCTTCACACTCCTTAAATATCTCCCCCATGTCAAACGTCGGTGAGAAAATTACAGGGAGCAAAGTTCCATAGAGGAGTCTTGAATATATGGAGTCAATCCCACTTGGGAATTTTTTGTGGATGCGGTAAAGAAACAATATTACCCTGTTGGAAACTATGAGATGGACCACACTGTGGCAAGAGAGGGGCCAAGAAGTTCCAGAGTTCACCAACACCTTCCATACCTTGAGCACCAATCTGGGTATCAAAGACTCTGAATGATTATTTGGTTATGAAATATCATGGGGTTGTACACAGATACATCCAAACTGAAATGGATTTTCTGGGCATCTCATCACTCGGAGTTGCTTATCGATATGTTGTTAAAATCAAGAAGAAATTTAAGCACCAGAACCAACGAGAGTTTGGGTCTGCAAATATGAAACAACCAAAGTATGATAAATATGACCCTAGTAAACAGTCTCCCGAAAACCAGTCCAAGCCACAAGAAAAGAAGGGTCATGGGAAGACAAATAAAGACACCAGAAAATGGTGTGATTTCCACAAAAACCCTTGGCACAACACCGAGGAATGTCACTCAAAACAGTCATTCTTGGTTGAGATCAAAGATAAGGAGTCGAACCTTGATTCAAAATCTGATTCTAAAAACTCTAGTAAAATATAGATCATCGTCGCAGACCCCACTATTATTGTCGCGACCGCAGCAATTCAACCAGAAGAACCAACAGATCCTGAAGAGGGGGAGCTCCTTTTTCATTCAGATATGTGGGTGAAGGGGACCCCACTACATTTTATTGTTGATAGCGAAAGCCAAAAGAACCTCATCTCTGCAAAGGTCGTCAAACAGTTGGGATTGTCGACAACACCACACCCACAGCCATAAAACATTGGGTGGATTCGCCAGGGACGTGATCTTTTTGTCAGCCAACAGTGTCAATTTTCATACAACATTCATCCCTTCAAGGATGAGGTATTATGTGATGTTT